>JAHIAM010021292.1:0-16262 GCA_021605205.1 Aegilops longissima | reverse complement strand
CCCACGTCATGTAAAAACTCATGATTTTATCGCGCCCGGTATTTAATAATATTCACGCCGCATCGTTTCGCGAGCGCCTACTACCATGTCATCGCCGTCAAGTGAGAGGGGCTACACGAAGACGCTGCGTGCGCCTCTTCGGACATGCCACAACACCACCCCGCATGTATGAGGGCCCGGTACGACGCTCCGGTGGCATTGCTACCCCCCAGGGCCCCCGTCCCGCCTAACCTCAGAGCGTTTGACCACCTGGATCTAGCCCTGACTTTACCCGGACGGATTTGACCAGTGGGCCTCTCCACCGGTTGTGTTAGGTCAGCCCATAGGAACACTTTGGAGCAACATCCGGCCAGACCCACAAGAAGATCCCCTCCGTATGACCCGACGCGTCCGTTTCCCCCCTCCGGTGCGGCGGCGGCGCCGTCCGTGAGGGTGCACACCGGACACGCGTGCGCCTCTTCGAACATGCCACCACACCACCCCGCATGTATGAGGGCCCGATGCGGACGCTCGATGGCATTGCTACCCCGGTGCCCCGTCCGCTAAACACTGTAGCGTTTGACCACGCGATCTAGCCCTTTGACTTTGCACGGACGGGCTTTGACCAGTGGACCTCTCCACCTGGTTGTGTCGATTCGACCCATAAAGGACACCCGGAGCAACATCCGGGCCAAACCCACAGCTACATCCACTCCGTGTAGACCCGACGTCTGTTTCCCCCCTCCGTGTCGGCGGCGGCGCCGTCCGTGAGGGGGGCACACCGAGAGGCGCGTGTCGGGCATTTGCAACCGCCACAACACTTCCGGACTTGTGAGAGGCCGCCTCGCAAGATTTGACGGTATGCTGGCCCGGAGGCCGCGGCCACACGATCGTGAAGCAGCGCGAAGAGCAATCCGCGTGAGGGAAGTGTTCACATACTTCTCCATCACGAAAATTATGAAAATTACCGCCGGTCCTATAGCACATGTGCCCACGTCATGTAAAAACTCATGATTTTATCGGCGCTCCGGTATTTAATAATATTCACGCCGCATCGCTTTCCGCAGAACGTCAACTACCGTGTCATCGCCCGTCCGTGAGGGCCACACCGGAGACGCGTGCGCCTCTTCGGACATGCCACCACACCACCCGCATGTATGAGGGCCCGATCACGGCGCCTCGGTGGAATTGCTACCCCCAGGGCCCGTCCGCGCCTAACCACAGAAGCGTTTGACCACGGATCTAGCCCTTTGACTTTGCACGGCGGGATTTGACCAAAGGGCCTCTCCACCGGTTGTGTTAGGTCAGCCCATAGGAACACTTTGGAGCAACATCCGGGCGGACCCGGCAAGATCCCTCCGTGTGACCCGGCCGTCCGTTTCCCCCCTCCGGTGCGGCGGCGGCGCCGTCCGTGAGTTTGCACACCCGGACACCTGTGCCGCCTCTTGGACATGCCACCACACACCCGCATGTATGAGGGCCCGATGCGGACGCTCCGGTGGCATTGCTACCCCCAGTGCCCCGTCCCCCTAACCCTAGTAGCGTTTGACCACGCGATCTAGCCTTTGACTTTGCAGGACGGGCTTTGACGATGGACCTCTCCACCGGTTGTGTCGATTGGCCCATAGGGACACCGGGAGCAACATCTAGGCCAAACCGACAGCTGCATCCACTCCGTGTAGACCCGGCGCGTCTGTTTCCCCCTCCGGTGCGGCGGCGCCGTCCGTCCGTGAGGGGGTACCAGAGCGCGTGCGGGCATTGCAACCGCCACAACACTTCCAGACTTGTGAGAGGCCGCCTCGCAAGATTTGACGGTATGCTGGCCCTCGAGGCCGCCGCCACAGTCTAATCGCGAAGAGCAATCCGCGTGAGGAAGTGTTCAGATACTTCTCCATCACGAAAAATTATGAAAATTACCGCCGGTCCTATAGCACATGTGCCCACGTCATGTAAAAACTCATGATTTTATCGCGCTCCGGTATTTAATAATATTCACGCGCGCCGTTTCCGCAGAGCGTCTACTACCGTGTCATTGCCGTCCGTGAGGGGGGCCACACTCGGAGGCGCGTGCGCCTCTTCGGACATGCCACCACACCATCCGCATGTATGAGGGCCCGATGACGGCTCGGTGGCATTACTACCCCAGGGCCCCGTCCGCCCTAACCTGTAGCGTTTGACCACGGATCTAGCCCTTTGACTTTGCGCACGGAGGGATTTGACCAAGGGCCTCTACACCGGTTGTGTTAGGTCAGCCCATAGGAACACTTTGTTGCAACATCCGGGCGGACCCACAGCAAGATCCCCTCCGTGTAGACCCGGCGTCCGTTTCCCCCCTCCGGTGCGGCGGCGGCGCCGTCTGTTAGGGTGCACACCGGACACGCGTGCCGCCTCTTCGAGACATGCCACCACCACCACCCGCGTATGAGGGCCGATGCACACGCTCCGGTGGCATTGCTACCCCCAGTGCCCCGTCCGCCCTAACCTGTAGCGTTTGACCACGCGATCTAGCCTTTGACTTTGCACGACGGGCTTTGACCAGTGGACCTCTCCACCGGTTGTGTCGATTCGGCCCATAGGGACACCGGGAGCAACATCCGGCCCAACCCACAGCTACATCCACTCCGTGAGACCGGCGTCCGTTTCCCCCCTCCAGTGCGGCGGCGGCGCCGTCCGTGAGGGGGGGGCACACCGGAGACAGCGTGCGGGCATTTGCAACCGCCACTACACTTCCGGACTTGTGGAGAGGCGCCTCGCAAGATTTGACGGTATGCTAGCCGGAGCCGCCGGCCACGATCGTGACGCCGAAGAGCAATCCGCGTAGGGAAGTGTTGAGATACTTCTCCATCACGAAAATTATGAAAAATTACCATCGGTCCTATAGCACATGTGCCCACGTCATGTAAAAACTCATGATTTTATCGCGCTCAAGTATTTAATAATATTCACGCCGCGTCGTTTCCGCAGAGCGTCTACTACCGTGTCATCGCCGTCCGTGAGGGGGGGGCACACCGAGACGCGTGCCGCCTCTTCGGACATGCCACCACACCACCCGCATGTATGAGGGCCGATGCGGCGCTCGGTGGCATTACTACCCCAGGGCCCCGTCCGCCCTAACCTGCAGCGTTTGACCACCGGATCTAGCCCTTTAACTTTACACAGACGGGATTTGACGGTGGGCCTCTCCACCCGGTTGTGTTAGGTCAGCCCATAGGAACACTTTGGAGCAACATCCGGGCGGACCCACAGCAAGATCCCCTCCGTGTGACCCGGCGTCGTTTCCCCTCCGGTGCGGCGGCGGCGCGTCTCCGTGAGGGGGTGCACACCGGACACGCGTGCGCCTCTTCGACATGCCACCACACCACCCCGCATGTATGAGGGCCCGGTACGACGCTCGGTGGCATTGCTACCCCCAGTGCCCCCGTCCCGCCTAACCCTGTAGCGTTTGACCACGCGATCTAGCCCTTTGACTTTGCACGGACGGGCTTTGACCAGTGGACCTCTCCACCCGGTTGTGTCAGTTTGGCCCATAGGGACACCCGGGAACAACATCCGGGCCAAACCCACAGCTACATCCACTCCGTGTAGACCCGACGCGTCCGTTTCCCCCCTCCAGGTGTCGTCGGCGGCGCCATCCGTGAGGGGGGGCACACCCGGAGGCAGCGTGCCGGGCATTTGCAACCGCCGCAACACTTGCAGACTTGTGAGAGGCCGCCTCGCAAGATTTGTGGTATGCTGGCCCCGAGCCGCCAGCCGCGGTCGTGAAGCAGCGAAGAGCAATCCGCGTAGGGAAGTGTTGATGATACTTCTCCATCACGAAAATTATGAAAAATTACCATCGGTCCTATAGCACATGTGCCCACGTCATGTAAAAACTCATGATTTTATCGCGCTCCGGTATTTAATAATATTCACGCCGCGCCGTTTCCGCAGCGTCTACTACCGTGTCATCGCCCGTCCGTGAGGGGGCCACACCCGAGAGCGTGCGCCTCTTCGGACATGCCACCACACCACCCCGCATGTATGAGGGCCCGATCGGCGCTCGGTGGCATTACTACCCCGGGCCCCGTCCGCCTAACCTGTAGCGTTTGACCACCGGATCTAGCCCTTTGACTTTGCACGGACGGGATTTGACCAGTGGGCCTATCCACCCGGTTGTGTTAGGTCAGCCCATAGGAACACTTTGGAGCAACATCCGGGCAGACCCACAGCAAGATCCCCTCCGTGTGACCCGGCGCGTCGTTTCCCCCTCCGGTGCGGCGGCGGCGCCCGTCCGTGAGGTGCACACCGGACACGCGTGCCGCCTCTTCAGACATGCCACCACACCACCCCGCATGTATGAGGGCCCGGTACGACGCTCCGGTGGCATTGCTACCCCCAGTGCCCCCGTCCGGCCTAACCCTGTAGCGTTTGACCACGCGATCTAGCCCTTTAACTTTGCGCGGACGGGCTTTGACGATGGACCTCTCCACCCGGTTGTGTCAGTTTGGCCCATAGGGACACCCGGGAGCAACATCCGGGCCAAACCCACAGCTACATCCACTCCGTGTAGACCCGACGCGTCCGTTTCCCCCCTCCAGTGCCGGCGGCGGCGCCGTCCGTGGCAGAGGCACACCGGAGACGCGTGCCGGGCATTTGCAACCGCCACAACACTTCCAGACTTGTGAGAGGCCGCCTCGCAAGATTTGGCGGTATACTGGCCCCGAGGCCGCCGCCCGGCAACAGTATCTGGCGAAGAGCAATCAGCGTAGAAGTGTTCAATACTTCTCCATCACGAAAAATTATGAAAATTTACCATCGGTCCTATAGCACATGTGCCCACGTCATGTAAAAACTCATGATTTTATCGCGCTCCGGTATTTAATAATATTCACGCCGCGCCGTTTCCGCAGCGTCTACTACCGTGTCATCGCCGTCCGTGAGGGGGGCCACACCCCGGAGACGCGTGCCGCCTCTTCGGACATGCCACCACACCACCCCGCATGTATGAGGGCCCGATCGCGGCGCTCCGTGGCATTGCTACCCCTGGGCCCCGTCCCCGCCTAACCTGTAGCGTTTGACCACGGATCTAGCCATTTGACTTTGCACGGACGGGATTTGACGGTGGGCCTCTCCACCGGTTGTGTTAGGTCAGCCCATAGGAACACTTTGGAGCAACATCCGGGCGAGACCCACAGCAAGATCCCCTCCGTGTAGACCCGACGGGTCCGTTTCCCCCCTCCAGGTGCCGGCGGCGGCGCCGTCCGTGAGGGTGCACACCGGACACGCGTGCCGCCTCTTCAGACATGCCACCACACCACCTCGCATGTATGAGGGCCCGGTCGGCAACGGTGGCATTGCTACCCCGGTGCCCCGTCCGCCCTAACCATAGCGTTTGACCACGCGATCTAGCCCTTTGACTTTGCACGGACGGGCTTTGACCAGTGGACCTCTCCACCCGGTTGTGTCAGTTCGGCCCATAGGGACACCCGGGAGCAACATCCGGGCCAAACCCACAGCTACATCCACTCCGTGTAGACCCGACGCGTCTGTTCCCCCCTCCGGTGCGGCGGCGGCGCCGTCCGTGAGGGGGCACACCGGAGGCGGCGTGTCGGGCATTTGCAACCGCCACAACACTTCCGGACTTGTGAGAGGCCGCCTCGCAAGATTTGACGGTATGCTGGCCCCGGAGCCGCCGGCCACGGTCGTGAAGCGCGAGAGCAATCCGGCGTAGGGAAGTGTTCAGATACTTCTCCATCACGAAAATTTATGAAAAATTACCATCGGTCCTATAGCACATGTGCCCGTCATGTAAAAACTCATGATTTTATCGCGCTCCGGTATTTAATAATATTCCGCCGCGCCGTTTCCATGAGCGTCTACTACCGTGTCATCGCCGTCCGTGAGGGGCCACACCCGAGACGCGTGCGCCTCTTCGGACATGCCACCACACCACCGCATGTATGAGGGCCCGATCACGACGCTCGGTGGCATTGCTACCCCCAGGGCCCCGTCCGCCTAACCACCATAGCGTTTGACCACGGATCTAGCCCTTTGACTTTGCACGGGCGGGATTTGACCGGTGGGCCTATCCACCCGTTGTGTTAGGTCAGCCCATAGGAACACTTTGGAGCAACATCCGGGCTAGACCCACAGCAAGATCCCCTCCGTGTAGACCCGGCCGCGTCCGTTTCCCCCCTCCGGTGCGGGCGGCGCCGTCCGTGAGAGGGGTGCACACGGACACGCGTGCCGCCTCTTGACATGCCACCACACCACCCGCATGTATGAGGGCCCGTCTGACGCCTCGGTGGCATTGCTACCCCGGTGCCCCATCCGCTAACCTCACCAAGGCGTTTGACCACGCGATCTAGCCCTTTGACTTTGCATGGGCGGGCTTTGACGATGGACCTCTCCACCGGTTGTGTCGGTTTGGCCCATAGGGACACCCATGAGCAACATCCGGGCCAAACCCACAGCATCCACTCCGTGTAGACCCGGCGCGTCCGTTTCCCCCCTCCAGTGCGGCGGCGCCGTCCGTCCGTGAGGCACACCGAGAGCGCGTGCGGGCATTTGCAACCGCCACAACACTTCCAGACTTGTGAGAGGCCGCCTCGCAAGATTTGACGGTATGCTGGCCCCGGAGCCGCCACACGATCGTGAAACAGCGAAGAGCAATCAGCGTGAGAGGAAGTGTTGAGATACTTCTCCATCACGAAAAATTATGAAAAATTACCATCGGTCCTATAGCACATGTGCCCACGTCATGTAAAAACTCATGATTTTATCGCGCTCCGTATTTAATAATATTCCGCGCGCCGTTTCCGCATGAGCGTCTACTACCGTGTCATCGCCGTCCATGAGGGGGGCCACACCCGAGCGCGTGCGCCTCTTCGGACATGCCACCACACCACCCGCATGTATGAGGGCCGATGCAACGCTCGGTGGCATTACTACCCCGGGGCCCCGTCCGCCTAACCTGTAGGCGTTTGACCACGGATCTAGCCCTTTGACTTTGCGCAGACGGGATTTGACGAGTGGGCCTACCCACCCGGTTGTGTTAGGTCAGCCCATAGGAACACTTTGGAGCAACATCCGGGCCAGACCCACAGCAAGATCCCCTCCGTGTAGACCCGACGCGTCCGTTTCCCCCCTCCAGGTGCCGGCGGCGGCGCCGTCCGTGAGGGGGTGCACACCCCGGACACGCGTGCCGCCTCTTCAGACATGCCACCACACCACCCCGCATGTATGAGGGCCCGGTACGACGCTCCGGTGGCATTGCTACCCCCCAGTGCCCCCGTCCGGCCTAACCCTGTAGCGTTTGACCACGCGATCTAGCCCTTTGACTTTGCACGGACGGGCTTTGACCAGTGGACCTCTCCACCCGGTTGTGTCAGTTCGGCCCATAGGGACACCCGGGAGCAACATCCGGGCCAAACCCACAGCTACATCCACTCCGTGTAGACCCGACGCGTCCGTTTCCCCCCTCCAGGTGCCGGCGGCGGCGCCGTCCGTGAGGGGGGGGCACACCGAGAGGCAGCGTGCGGGCATTTGCAACCGCCACAACACTTTTAGACTTGTGAGAGGCCGCCACGCAAGATTTGACGATATACTGGCCCCGGAGGCCGCCCGGCCCGCGGTCGTGACAGCGAAGAGCAATCAGCGTAGAGGAAGTGTTCAGATACTTCTCCATCACGAAAATTATGAAAAATTACCATCGGTCCTATAGCACATGGGCCCACGTCATGTAAAAACTCATGATTTTATCGCGCTCGAGGTATTTAATAATATTCACGCGCGCCGTTTCCGCGAGCGTCTACTACCGTGTCATCGCCGTCCGTGAGAGGGGCTACACCCGAAGCGTGCGCCTCTTCGGACATGCCACAACACCACCCCACATATGAGGGCCCGATCACGGCGCTCGGTGGCATTGCTACCCCCAGGGCCCCGTCCGCCCTAACCTGTAGCGTTTGACCACGGATCTAGCCCTTTGACTTTGCACGGACGGGATTTGACCAGCGGGCCTCTCCACCCGGTTGTGTTAGGTCAGCCCATAGGAACACTTTGGAGCAACATCCGGGCGGACCCACGGCAAGATCCCTCCGTGTAGACCCGGCGCGTCGTTTCCCCCCTCCGGTGCGGCGGCGGCGCCGTCCGTGAGGGGTGCACACCGGACCGTGTGCCGCCTCTTTAGACATGCCACCACACCACCCCGCATGTATGAGGGCCCGGTACGACGCTCCGGTGGCATTGGTACCCCCGGTGCCCCTGTCCGCCCTAACCTCATAGCGTTTGACCACGCGATCTAGCCCTTTGACTTTGCAGGACGGGCTTTGACGATGGACCTCTCCACCGGTTGTGTCGATTCGGCCCATAGGGAAACCGGGAGCAACATCCGAGCCAAACCCACAGCTACATCCACTCCGTGTAGACCCGGCGCGTCCGTTTCCCCCTCCGGTGCGGCCGGCGGCGCCGTCCGTGAGGGGGGCACACCCCGGAGACGCGTGCCGGGCATTTGCAACCGCCACAACACTTCCGGACTTGTGATAGGCCGCCTCGCGAAGATTTGACGGTATGCTGGCCCCGGAGGCCGCCCGTACCCACGGTCGTGAAGCAGCGAAGAGCAATCCAGCGTAGAGGAAGTGTTCGAATACTTCTCCATCACGAAAAAATATGAAAAATTACCATCGGTCCTATAGCACATGTGCCCGTCATGTAAAAACTCATGATTTTATCGCGCTCGGTATTTAATAATATTCACGCCAGCGCGTTTCCGCGAGCGTCTACTACGTGTCATCGCCCGTCCGTGAGGGCCACACCGAGACGCGTGCGCCTCTTCGGACATGCCACCACACCACCCCGCATGTATGAGGGCCCGATCGGCGCCTCCGGTGGCATTGCTACCCCGGGGCCCCGTCCGCGCCTAACCTCAGAAGCGTTTGACCACGGATCTAGCCCTTTGACTTTGCAGGACGGGATTTGACGGTGGGCCTCTCCACCGGTTGTGTTAGGTCAGCCCATAGGAACACTTTGGAGCAACATCCGGGCGGACCCACGGCAAGATCCCTCCGTGTAGACCCGGCGCGTCCGTTTCCCCCCTCCGGTGCGGTGGCGCGCGCCGTCCGTGAGGGGGTGCACACCCCGGACACGCGGTAGTAGGTGATACCGACGAAGGGGGGAAACATCCGGGAAAGTTCCATGTTCGATATGCTAGGGATATGCTGCGGACGAACGGGCTGCGTATCCGGATTAGTCTCGTGCGTTACGAGCAACTTTCATGTATAAAGTTTTTCATCCAGACTACGGTTTATTTTCTATTAATTTTAGAAGATTTAAATCATTTTCAGGATTTATTTAATTATTTATCTCAACATTATCCAGAATAGTGAAAGATGACATCAAGATGACAACATCTTGGCGTCGCCAGCCATCAACTAACGCGATTGATCGAGTCAACGACGTGTGGGTCCCGCATGTCATACACTTTTTAGTTTAAGTAGGGTTTAGCTGATTGATTACTGCTTAATTAAATTAACTAATTGATTAGATTAATTTTAACATGATTAATTAACTTAATTATTTTACTAATTAATTAATCAATTAATTAATGTTTTTATTAATTACATTTTCATTCCCTTTTAATTTTCGTTTTTTTCTTTTTAACAGGGGCATGGGGCCCCGGTGTCATAGACCATAGTGGCCTGGCAGGCGGCAGGTGCGAGGCGTCGGTGTTGCAGACCAGCGCCCGTTGAGACGCTGCGTCGAACGCGGCGGCATGGCCGCCTGAACTCGCAGACCGGCGTGATGGATGGTGCGGCCGAGGCCATGGCCTCGGCGAGGAGCAGGCGAGGCGGTCCCAGCCAGGGGCTCTGGCGGTGGCGGGGCTAGCAGAACACGGTCGTCGGGCGGCGGAGGTAAGCGAGGTGCGGACATGGCAGCGGCGTGGTCACAACAGGCGGCGTCGCCAAGCGCGTCTGACGAGAGCCAGGGCGCGCGGCGGGAGGCGAGTGGGGCTAGCGTCGCCGAACTTCAGGCGTCTGGAAGGGAAGGAGGCGAGGCTCACATCGCGGGGCAGGGGCGGGCAGCGGGGCTCTTGGGGTTTCTTTGGGACGCCTTCGAAGAGGAAGAAGGCGGCAAGGGAAGAGGCGCCGGCGAGGTAGCAACAGTGGGCATGAAGGTGGCCTCCGGTCGGGGAGGTGACGGCGGGGAGGTCGTCGCCTCGAGGCGATGGAGACAGCGTGGCGGCGGCAGCAGCCCTGGGCAGGCGTGCTTTCGCCGGGGCCCGGCTCCTGCGAAACCCACAGCCAGACGGCAACGCCCAGCCGACAGGGTGGTGGGGCGGGCACGGTCGAGGCCGGACAGGGTTCGAGTGAGTCGGGGGACGGCCAGACGGCGACGAGTCGTGGCGGCCTGGTTCCGCGCGAAGCGGCGACGGCGTCCGGGGCGGCACCGCGACGGGATCGGGGCGGCGACAGCAACGTCGGCAGCAACAGCAAGCGTCGGGCAGCACCAAGTGGTGAAGCGGCGGCGTCCCGGCGGCGGGTCAGCCAGCGACGGCGACGAGCGGTCGTCGAAGCAAGCGCCCGATCCGAATCGGTAGGGGAGAGGAACGAGGGGGTGTGTGGGTTCGTCCCCGATCCAATCCGGATCGGGAGGGGGTGTGTGTGCGGTCGGGAGCTAGGGTTTCGGTCAAGGGTGGGGGGATATGTGGGCACGGCTGGGCCGGCCTGGTTTGCCTAGAGGCCAGCTGGGCCGAGGCCCAGCGGGAGGGGGCTTCTCTTTTATTTTATTTTTGCTTTCGGTTTTGTATTTTCCTCTTCCTTTTATTTATTTCTCTTTTCTGTTTTAATTCATTTTATGTATTTAGGTTTCTTATAAAAGCATGGTTCCCTCACCATAAATACCTAAGCATTTATTTGCACACTCCGAACATTTTAGTTTAATATTTAAAAACTTTTGTTGTTTGCTTCTAATTCACATTTGAATTCGAATCGCTTTGAACTAGCGCGAGATTTGTCAACAGTAACTGGGGTGACGTGGAATCATTACGAGGGGGTTACTGTAGCTCAATTACCCGGGCGTCACACTCGACACCGAGTCCGACGACGTCGCGACGAACTAGTTGCTTGTCTTTACTGCCCTCGCCAGCGTCGTTCATCTCGCTCACCTTGTCCTCGGCCTACACTGATGTTGTCATCGCGAGCACACTGCCAAGAACTCTACTGTAACTCAGTGTGTCATGTGTAGGTGTTAACTCTTAATCACCTTGCCTGTATGCAACCAAACACCGACACTTGCATCTGCCAAGCCAATACATGCAACCAAACGGTAAGCAAAAGATGTTCCTCTAATGCAGGCAACCTATATGCAGATAACCAAACTAAGTGCAGATGATGAATTTTTGTCTACACATGCTCAACCAGGCTCAACCGGGACAAGTATGCAAATGGCAAAAAAAAGTGATGCAAGTAACCAAACGCATCCCTATTGTACATGTTTGTGCGTGTACTTGAGCCTTTTTGTGCATAAGCTTGTTCTATTTGCTTGTCATTGATGTACTTGTTTGATTGTTATTGTGCACAATAATGTTCAATTTAATTTCATGCTTGAAAAAATCTGAAAAAAATGGAATCTGTGAGACAGACAAGAAACTGGAAACAAGGATGCAGTTGCTTTGCTCCTGTTGAGTATAATGTTTATTAGGAAAGACGAGATAGACTAGGATTTGTTACAGGCATGTCTTGTCTTTCTAAATAGATCGTTGTCTTTCCTATATATATCCACGAAACTCAAACAATACAACGAACAATTCCACCAAACATCCCTCTCCCTTCTAACATGGTATCAGTTTCCGAGTTTTAAACCCTAGTCGCCCGTCGCTTCCGCTCCAGCGCCCCCCGGGCGGTCGGCCTCACGACCGACCGCCGGGGAACTGCGCCACTCCGTACCAAAGGTTAAATCCGCCGGTCGTGTCGACCGGCTGCCCTAGAGAGTCTTTTTCCCGATCCTTTGATCCGGGTTTTTCTCTCTCTCGCCGGTCGCTTTGATCGGCGTCTACTCTTTAATTTTCCGATCTAAGATCGGTTTGCGTCGCCCACCGCCGCCGTCGAACCTCGCGTGCCTCTACTCCGAGATCGGCACGACTACGCGGCTTCTTCTCGGACACGATGGCCATGCGCGTCACGTGGCGGCCGTCATCCGCGCATCCGTCGCTCGCGTCGTTCTACGCCGACCGTCGTCGCCTTGATTTGATCGGGATCCTCCTTCAACCTCGCCTTCATCCAGCTGGCTCCATCGTGCTCCTCCCTGCAGGACGGCACGCACGTGGTGCGTTGGTGCAAACGCTCTGCCCCGCGTCCGCATGTGGTTATCCACACCGTGCGGCCCGAGGTCAGCCTCACGTGCGATGTCTGAAGTGCACTAGCCCTTGCTCGTGCGTGTGTTGGATGGCAGTGCACTAATACATGCAGCCAGGCCACCTACATCACGCAACTTGCATTGGCTCAACGCATTGCAGGCTCCTGCTACATTCGGCCGCAAAATCGCACCACGCAATACCTTCATCGCCAGCCGAGCAGCTACCCAGCCTCGCAAGTGATTGGATTGATCACCCGATCGCCTACGATCCGCCTCATCTACGCCATGCAACCGACCTGGCCCGTTGGTTGCGCGTGCCTTCGCAGGTCCCGTAAAGATCGTCCCTGGGTTCAGCACGTCTCTCCACCGATCAAGCATCGGGCTGCCGCTGTGTCGCCCCGTCGGGTTGTAGCGCCGCCGCCCCGTGGTTCTTCTTCCGGCTGTACCGACCCGCATCACCGCAGCGTCGCCCCTTCGGGCCGTAGTGTCGCGGCCCGCGGTCTGCCGCCGCCTTGAGGCCATCCTCTTCAGGTCGTCCCCATGGCAGCTCCGACCCTCGCGCCACCGCTGCGTCGCCCCGTCGGGTCGTAGCGAGCATGGCACGCGGTGCCCGCGCCGTCACGAGGCCGTGCCCGCGGCTGCACCGACTCGCGAACCGTCATTGCATCGCCCCTTCGGGTCGCAGCATCGCGGCCCGCGGTCCCCGCCGCCGCCCCGAGGTCTTCCCGCCGTCGCCCCGAACCGCCTGCCGCTGTTGCTCGCCCCGCCGGTCGTGGCGCCGCTGACCGGTCGTTCGCGCCGTCACCGCGCGTCGACCACCCGTGGTATGCGCCACACCGTCTTCCTTGGCGCGGGAACGCCACCGTCCACGCCGGTCTTCTTCACGCTGTCAGGGTTCTTCGCCTACTTCGAGCACCGCCGCCGCACTCCTAACCTAGCCGCCGCCGCCGCCGCTCTTCTTTGGCCATGGCCGCCGCTACCTTCGTAGCCGCTGCCGTCGCCCGTCCACCCCCTTCGTCTTCGTCCAGCACCGGCCCCTCGCCAACGTCGCCGTCATCTACCCCGACCACTTCGTCTACTCCGACAACCGCAGGCGACATCGGCCCTGCGCCGATTGACGCTGCAACCGTCGTCGAGTCCTTCTCTGTTGGCTTCTCCGACTTCTTCGACATGGTGTACAGCTCGTGCAGGTCCCAGTCTACGCATGCCCGGTGCTGGCAACACCGAAGCGTGCATTCGTCCACGATGTTTCCCCGGGCCTGGCAAGCCTAGTGCGGCGCTTCGTCAACTTCGTTTTCGTCCGTCTACGCATGCCCGGTGCTGGCAACACTGGTGTGTGCCTTCATCTACGATGTGTCCCCGGGCTTGGCAAACCCGCCGTGACGCGTCGTCAACAACATCTTCTTCCTGGCGCACCACTACTTCGACACCAATGCGCCCATGCTAACTCGGCGCCTCCTTGCGCCTGCGGCTCCACGGCGACTTCCTCGACTCCGGCCACCCCGACTCGACATCGACCACGACATTCTTCGCACGGCTATCTCGACCACGGCTCCACCACCCATGCTCTCGGCTACCTCGACAAACGGCCCAAAGGGCTATCGCCTTGCTTGAGCAACCTCGTCGGTTGCCACTCCAGCCACGACTCCGCGATGCGTCGACCGTTACGACTGTGGGGGGGTGTCGTCGGCTTGCCTTCGGATTCTTCTCCAGTCTCACCGTCTGCGTCGCTACCGTTGTGACTGAGGGGGATGTTGAGTATAATGTTTATTAGGAAAGACGAGATAGACTAGGATTTGTTCTGGCTTATCTTGTACTCCAAGTAGATCATTGTACTCCTATATATATGCCCACGAGGCTCAAGCAATACAACGAACAATTCCACCAAACATCCCTCTCCCTTCTAACAGCTCCCAAAAGTTTTCATCTTCTATCCTTCGAACAGCTCCGACAGGCGACGGCGGAGCTCCTCCGCGCCGCGGCTGGTGGGCAAGTCAATCTCCAGATGGTTGTCCAGATACCGGCAGTATGCCGGCACGACGGTCTCAAATACGGCCATCTGAAGGTCGCCCCTGAGCATGGGGCTGGGCACCTTCCAGCCCCCAATAATGCTAAACATATAAAGAGTTACACACAATTACACGCTGACTAGGATTTTTTTCATCTACTAATCAATCATAAATTTGCCCCCCCCCTTAATTTTCAGAGGATGATCCGCCTCCCCACCTATTGAGCAATTAAATTAACCCTCTTTATAAAACCTTGTAACTTCGTTTGTACATGTAGCATTACTCTTCCAGCCCCTCTGCATGCTGCACGCGTTCTGGAACGCCGAGTGGAACGCGCTCAGCGGGTTCCGTCGCCGCAGAGCGTTCATGGCTCCCGGCTTCCCGCCAAGGCGCGACACCACGGGCGCCCAGGAGACTCGCAGGTAATCTCTGATGTAGCCCTCCATACGCTCCTCGCGGGCGCCGGGCCAGCCAGGCGGCAGGAGCATGCCGATGGGCGATGGCGTCGGCGCGCACGGCGCAGCGCACGATGGCGCTCGTGTTGTTGAGCATGAACACCTGCCTCAGCCCCGGGAAGGCGAGCTCGGCGGACTTGTCCTCGAGCGCCGCCTCCAGGCACGCGATCAGCTCCGTGACCAGGCTGCCCTCGTCCAGGTCGCCGCCGGCGAGGACGAAGTAGAGGGGCACGCGGTTGCGCAGCATGCAGCGCAGGTAGCCCATCCATAACCCCACGCTCGGGTGCTCCTCGCCGCCCTGCGGCATCCGCCACGGCCCACGGGTACTGCGGCGCGTGTAAACCCAGGTCAGCGCCGCGCAGCGCTCTGACGCGTCTGCAGGCCACGCCAGCGGCGTCGAACGCGGCGGGACCGGGTGGGAGGGGCCGGAGAAGGTCCTCGCGAGGCGGGGCAGGCCTCCGAAAGCGGCGGCGAACGCGTCGGCGCGTGAAGCAGCTTGGCAGGAGCTCGCGAAGCTGAGCCCGCGGTGCCGGTCAGCCTCGGCATCACGCCGGCGCTTTACGCCCAGCAAGCTCGCCGCGCGGCGCTCGCTGGCCGGATTCGCGGACCTCCGGGTTGTGCCCGGCCTCGGAAGAAGCGCGGTCCATGGCGCCCTTGCGCCTGCGCCGCCCTCGATCCTCCTCCCCGACCTCCCGCCCGCGGGAGGCCGTGGTCGATCCTGTCCCGCTCCCTGCGGCCCATATTCAAGCACCCAGCGGCGTCGAAGCCGGGCGATCCGTGTGCAGAGCGTCCGCGTCTGCGGCGGTGGAGGAAAGGCGGGAGGAGGGCCATGCGCTGCAGGTGCTTGTAGTCGGCGTGGTCGGACGGTGGAGCTGAGAGGAGGGCGGAGAGGTCGAGCGAAAGCGAGAAGTGGCGCGGGGAGTCGCGTGGGTCGTCGGGGCGGTGCTCGTCGGTCTGGTGGATCCGCCGTCGCTGTCGGAGGGCGGAGGGGAGGCGACCGGGCTGCTGCCTCCCGGCTGTCTTGGAGCCGAACCGGACGTCGTCGGCGACCCAGAGGCGCGCGTGCATGGCGGCTTCCCGCGCGCATGCAGGGGTCGATCAGTCAATGGAGTACTTACTAGCGACCTATGGCTGGCGTGAGGGCAACGAGCGTGTGCGTGCAGGAACGGATTCACTACCAGAAAAACTGGGGTTGCCAACGGCCAAATCTATGCCGACGACCCCCGTCGGCATCTATTGACCTATGCCGACGGCGAAGGAAAGGCCGTAGGCGTCGAAAAGCCGTCGGCATACATCCATCTATGCCGACGGGGCCGTCGGCATAGACAAACGTCGGGACCGCCGAAAATGCGCCCTCTGAGGGGCCCGTCGGCATAGGGCGGAGGCCGTCGGCATAGCCGTGGCCCACCTGCCGGTCAGCGGCGCCGACCATTTGGCGGCGTTGGCCTTCGCCGGCGAAGCGTGCTGGCGGCCCGTCGGCATATCGATG
>JAHIAM010021291.1:0-15848 GCA_021605205.1 Aegilops longissima | reverse complement strand
TTGGGGGTGATTTATGGGACCCCTTGAGTCGCTTTGAATAAGACCTCCAAAGGCCCAACATTGGTTTTAACATTTGCCTCACTAGCCTTTTTTCCTTGGTTTTGAGCCCAAGGGTCATCTTTATTTTAGCCCCCGGCCGTTCTCTAAGTGCTGGCTCTAAACGAGCGTCGGGCCCCTCGAGAAACTCGAGGTCTGGTTTTACTGAGCTAGTCTCATCCGTGTTGCCCGAGGACAGATATGTGCAGCTCCTATCGGGATTGTCCAGATCGGGCGCTTTGCTGGTATTGTTTTATTGTCCGAATGTCTTGTAGCCGGATTCCAAGATGATCGGTCTTCCGGAGAAGGAATATCCTTCGTGATCGCAGAGCTTATCATGGGCTGTTGGGACAGCCCGGGTATATACTTTCGAGAACCGTGCTGCGTTATGTGGCAGATGGGAATTTGTTAATATCCGTTGTAGTAAACTTGAAGTAAACTCTTCTAAAATACACCAACCGTAGCGAACGTGAGTGTCTCTTTTCGGGTTGATCGAGAGGAGAACACGGTTTCGGGTTATGTCCGACGTAGTAGGAGTTCATGATCACTTTTGATCATTACTAGTTGACGACTGCCTTTGTTTCTCTCTCGCCTCATTTCATGTTAGCCACCATATATGCTTAGCCGCGCTGCAACCTCACCACTTTACCCCTTCCTTTCCCTTTAAGCTTTTGTTAGTCTTGATACCCATGGTAATGGGATTGCTGAGTCCTCGTGCTCAAGATTACACACCACCAGTGCAACAGGTTATGATGATCATGACGGAGAGCGATGCTTACTTGTTTTGGAGTTCTTCTTCCGCTTCTTCGATCGTGGGATAGGTTCCTGGTCGCACCGGCTAGCAGGGTGGATGTCGTTTGAGTTTCGTTTATGTTTCATCCATAGTCGGATGTTGATCTTGTATATGATGTTGATGTATTCTTGTGGAATTTGTGCCTTATGTATGTATCCCCATCTATTATGTAATGTTGATGTAATGATATCCACCTTGCAAAAGCGTTTCAATATTGGGTCTATCCTTGGTGGGACCTTCAGTTCCTTTTGGATAGGGTCGATATTGGGCATGACAAGTTGGTATCAGAGCCTCGACCAATTCTAGAGCCCCCTTGATTGATCGTGTAGTTTGGCCAGTTGAGTCTAGAATAAACTATTTTTGGAGTCTAGTTATATCGAGAGTAGGAATTTTTTACTCCTCAGCCCCTTCCCCCGTAAGGAACTCGATGTAGGTGTTTTGAACTACCTCTTCCCTTCAAATTTTTCTTTAGGATCACGTGGTTGGTGTTTCGACGTTGTTCCTCGCTCTTTTCATCCAAAGGCATTTTCGCAAGTTGACTGGCCTCTTCATCGTTGTCAAGTCCAATCCTCGTTTTTTTCCACCCACCCACCCTTTTTTCTTCTAACCGAGTCCGTAATCGAGTATCCATCCTACTCGGAGAAGTCTTTGCTGTCTTTTTCCTCAATTATTTCAACCGTGTCTTCTCCCTTTCTCGTTATCTGTGTTTTCCCGCCCCACCCTCTTCTCCCGGAGCCCGAGTCTCTTTCGAGCATCAATTTCATTCGTGGAGCTCTTCGCCTTTTCCAATTGTTTCAACCGGTGATTTCGCCTTGTTCGCATTCTTCATCCTTTTTTTCCTGCACTCAATTCAAGTTTTTTCGGTTGATCATATTCTTTCCTCGCTCAAAGCTTTCTGCTTGCTCGCTTCTCGCCAATTTATCCTTCCGAGTGCTCAAGACATCTCGGAGATTCGTCGTGTTCCAATTAATTCGAGGTTGTCACCTCATTCAAATATTTCAATTGTTCCGTGCATCATCTATCTGTTCAACATCCCTTTCCAACGGTTTTTTTCTTCGGGCCCTAACCCACGTGCCTTTTCCTGTGATCTTGCCCGACTCTTCAAATTTATCCGAGTTATTCTCAAATTCTTTTCAAATTTGACGTAAGTATGAATTTCATCACCGATGTTTTTCCAAGATCGATTTCAAATCATTTTCATGGTTGCCTCAACTCTTCGCTTTCATTCTCCCGAGTATCTCAAGAATTTTGGTGGTGTTTCGTCATCATTTGAAGATCAAGAAGAGTTTTTCCTCTAAATCTTGTCTGTCGTCAAGTTTCGTGGTTCTAGATTATTGTTATCCTCTCGATTTATTCCATTTGTCGATATTCTTTCTCACCCATCCGAGTTTGTCGAGTTGATTGCTTCTTTCACCGGAGGCCATTGTTCCGTAAGAATTCTTCGTCCTCACATTTCAACTACCGCTCGATTATCCCTGCATCTTTTCAAGTGTTATTTAATCAGCTCTTGATCTCTTTGTTCTTTTGCATCTTAATCCCTCTAGCATATTGGTTCTTCTAATTCTTCCCGTGATTCATTCTTTCATCACCATTTTCAATTCTTATGGTGGTTCGGCAAGATTCTTTTTCCTTGACTATCATTTTAATTTTCGTTTCTATCCAATCCTACCGTGGTTCATGAAGACCTTCTCAAGTTTATATATGTCACTTCTCAATCCTTTTCAACAAGAATAAGTAGTATGCAAATCCATTGCTTGTCATCAATTTAATTTGATGAAGGATAAGCATACAATAAATCTTATTCTTATTTCATCAAAGTGATTAATCTTTTTCTTGGAGTTTGTTCTTGAGGAATAAATTCTATTCAAGTGTTTTCATCTTTTCTTTCCGGAGTTCCAAGTTTTCCGCCATCTCGCGAACCTCCATCCTGAATCATCCAAAGGCTTTAGTCTTATTCTTTTCATCCTTCATTCCTATCTCATCATCTTTGGTTACTAGAGTTCTTCATGGTGGTTCTTCATGATTTACTTCATTCTTCAAGAGTTCATCAAGTTTCATTCCATCCTCTCAAGTTCATGTTCTATTCTTTCCTTGTTTAACCGAGTGCTGCCTAAATCCTTTCGGTCTTATTCGGTTATTATCTCGCTCTAACCGGAGTCGTTTATAGCCTATCTGATTCCGCTATTGATTTCGCATCTCGCTGCTCTTCCTTCAGACGAGTGCCTCGATTCTTTGCTTCTTCTCTTGAGTTCTTGTTTCACCTCATCCCTTTTCCCTTCCGCTCGTCCTAAGATCTCGGACGAGATCTCTTGTTAGTGGAGGAGTGTTGTAACGCCTCGGATTCTGGCGCGCCGTGTCCTTCGCTTATTCGTCGTTTTGCCATGTCATCATATGCATTTCATATCATGTCATCATGTGCATCTCATTTTGCATACGTGTTCGCCCGATGCATCCGAGCATTTTCCCTTGTCCGCTTTGCAATCCGCACTTATGTCTCCCGCCTTTTACCTCTTTTTCGGTAGCGGGTGTTAAACGCTCGAATGGACCGAGGTTTGCTGCCTTGGTATAGCACCGTAGACCGCCGCAAGTTTCGTGGCCATTTGGAGGTCGTTTATACTCCAACGGTTAACCGGTAACCGAAAGCCCCTTTGTCTTGCAGCACAACACCCTTCAAAGTGGCCAAAACCCATCTACCTCCCTCCATGCTCTGTCGTTCGATCACGATCGGGCAAAACCATGCTCTATTTGGACTCTCCTAGTCCCTACCTATAAATATGTGCTTCCCGAAATCCGCAGCCCAAACCCTAGCCCGCCTCCCGCCAACGACGGTCCACCTCGCGCCGGACCGCGTTCGCCGCCGCACACGCCGCTTCGCCAATCAGATCCGCCACGCCCTCCGCTGTTCGCCCAACCGGGCCGCCACCTGCCCTGCCGCTTCGCCCCACGCGCCGTGCCGCTGGGCTCGGTGCCCGGCGCCCAGACGCCACGCCTGCGGCCGGTCGCGGCTTGGGCCCTTCGCCATCAAGGCCTGCCTGGCTGGCGCGCCTGAGTTCGCGGCGCTGGTCCGCCACCAGGACGCCTAACTCGCTTGCTTCCACAATCAGCTCTTTCCGCTCGGCCTCCTGGCCTCATGAGCTTCCATGGTCCCCTGGCCACGAGTTTCTCAGTCTGCCATCCGCCGGTCGGCCGCCTGCTCCGCCCCAGAGCTCCCTTCCGCCATCTTGAAGTTCTCCCACAGAGACCCCGCCTGCTGACTTTTCCCCCGAGGTCCAAATCTCCAAGTCCCCGAAGCTGAATAATCATGTCATGTTCATCATGCCATAACTCTCAGATATTGTTCCATTTCGGGTAATATGTCAAATTGTTCGTTCGACGAGTACATCATTTCATCTCATTGCATCATTTACATTTGAGCTCATCTTGATGCTTGAAATGCTGTTAGAAGAGGGCTATGTGATGTTAGTTTCAGATTCTTATCAGAACATGCACTTTTGTCATTTTTGCCATGATTGATGTGTGCACTCTATGAACTTGAGTCCTACATGTGTTTTGTAGTATGCCATGCCATCTTTACAGGGGTGTATGCCATGTATTTTTGTGATCTCTTGGTGACTAGCACAAGCATGCAAACTAGGCTTCATGATGTTGCTGATTTCAAATTTGCTCACTGATATTTTATGCCATGTAAACTTGATGCTACAAGAGATCCATGCTTATTTTGAGATACTTCAGAAGGATGTTTTGAACATATGGTTATGTTCATCCATCCATGCCCTTGTTTGCAATTATGGAGTGCCATAGCTTGAGACAATCGAGCCTTACTTTTGCTATAAAATGTTTCCGGCAGGTTGTTTACATGTTATTCAATTTTGCCAAGGTTGTTGTAGTTGATCCGTAAGATATGATGTTGTTCTTGCCATGTATAGCTTCTATGCCATGTCTTCTTACTGTGAGTTTCCTTGCCATGCCATGTATTGCTCTGTGGTGAGTGGTTCAAGCTCACCAACATGCCTACTTATTGTTGTTCCTGCCATGTTTGAATCTGTAATATAACTTGCCATGTTTACATGGGTGCCATCATATTTTTCTTTTCCTTTTTGGCTTATGGTAATTAAAGGACTTTTGTTCTATGCATTTAGTAGTACCATGCCATACCTTTTTTTGCCATGATAAGTTTCTGTAGCATGTTGTTTGATAGCTCTAAACATTGCAACCTGATGTTATTTCTGCTAAAGTCTGAAACAGTTATTATTTGCAATCTTGCCATGTGTTTTTGAGCATGTTCTAGTGATTTCGGAGATAGATCAGGGTTCATGTATTGTTATGCTTTACCTGTACATCATGCCCATGCCTTTTGTTTCCACGTTGAGATGTCTGTAGCATAGTGTTTTGATGCTTGCAATATGCCTAGTTGCTGTTCGGACAGCTTGTCCTTTAAACTTGTTTCATGTGTATGTGTTGAACCGCTGTTCGCTTTTGAGTGTGCTCTATATGAAACTTGCTTGTTTTTGCATGTAGTTTCATATTATCATGTTGCATCCATGTTTTGAGGTGTTTTCTTGATATTTGTATGCATTTTGCATCAATGCCATGCTTATCTTGTTTTGCTCATATCTTCTAGGCCGAGTTCAATCTAATGAACTTTATATGTAACTTGACTAGAATTTCGTAGATCATCGTGGTGCATCTTAACTTGCTGTTCAACAACTTGAACATAAGTTTTATTCATATCTGGACCAATTTCGAAATTTGCATATGAGGACTTACCGAATTGTTATATGTTGTTTCCGGCCACATTTAAACTTGCTTTGATGTGTTGCTCTTGTTTGCATCATCTCTTGCCATGAGTAGCTTCATGTAGCCTTTGTCATGCATCATGCTTGGTTGAGCGTCATCTCTTGTCTATGTGTGGTGTGTTTACTATGTTGTGTGCTTCTTCTTATTAGTTCCTGTTTGCTATGATCGTGAGGATTCGCTCGCTCACGCCGGTTCGGCTTCATCCGCTCGCCTTCTTCATGGACTCGTTCTTCTTCCTTGCGGGATTTCAGGCAAGATGACCGCACCTTGGATCTCATTACTATCATTGCTATGCTAGTTGCTTCGTTTCTTTCGCTATGCTGCGCTACCTATCACTTGTGCTCAAGCCTCCCAAATTGCCATGAACCTCTAATCGTTGTCACCTTCCCAACAAACCGTTGTTTGGCTATGTTACCGCTTTGCTCAGCCCTCTTATAGCGTTTTTAGTTGCAGGTGAAGATGAAGTTTGTTCCTTGTTGAACATGGAGTTGTTGTTCCTTGTTGGAACATGTTTATTTGTTGGGATATCACAATATATCTTATTTAATTAATGCATCTATATACTTGGTAAAGGGTGGAAGGCTCGGCCTTATGCCTGGTGTTTTGTTCCACTCTTGCCGCCTCTAGTTTCCGCCTATATCGGTATTATGTTCCTGGATTTTTGCGCCCTAACGCGGTCGGGTGATTTATGGGACCCCTTGAGTCTTTTGAATAAGACTCCTCCAAAGAAGGCCCAACATTGGTTTTAACATTTGCCTCACCTAGCCCTTTTTCCTTGGGTTCGGAGCCCAAGGGTCATCTTTATTTTAGCCCCCGGCCTGCTTTCTAAGTGCTGGCCTCGAAACGAGCTGCTCAAGGGGCCCCTCGAGAAACTCGAGGTCCTGGTTTTACTCGTAGCTAGTCTCATCCGTGTTGCCTCGAGGACGAGATATGTGCAGCTCCTATCGGGATTGTCGCATCGGGCGGCTTTGCTGGTCTTGTTTTATTGTCGTCGAAATGTCTTGTAGCCGGATTCCAAGACTGATCGGTCTTCCCGGGAGAAGGAATATCCTTCGTTGATCGCGAGAGCTTATCATGGGCTGTTGGGACAACCCTGCAGGGTATATACTTTCGAGAACCGTGTCATGGTTATGTGGCGATGGGAATTTGTTAATATCCGTTGTAGTAAACTTGAAGTAAACTCTTCTAAAATACACCAACCGTAGCGTAACTGTGAGTGTCTCTTTTCGGGTTGATCGAGAGGAGAACACGGTTTCGGGTTATGTCCGACGAAGTAGGAGTTCGTGATCACTTCTTGATCATTACTAGTTGACGCACTGCCTTTGTTTCTCTTCTTGCTCTCATTTGCGTATGTTAGCCACCATATATGCTTAGTCACGCTGCAACCTCACCACTTTACCCCTTCCTTTCCCTTTAAGCTTTGCTAGTCTTGATATCCATGGTAATGGGATTGCCGAGTCCTCGTGGCTCACTGATTACTACACCACCAGTTGTGTACATGTTATGCGATGATCATGACGTGAGAGCGATGCTTACTTGTTTTGGAGTTCTTCTTCGCTTTTCGATCAGGGATAGGTTCCTGGTCGGCAGCCCTGGCTAGCGTGGTGGATGTCGCTTGAGTTTCGTCTTATGTTTCATCCGTAGTAGGATGTTGATCTTGTATATGATGTTGATGTATTCTTGTGGCATTTGTGCCTTATGTATGTATCCCCATCTATTATGTAATGTTGATCTAATGATATCCACCTTGTAAAAGCTGCTTCAATATGCGGTCTATCCTTGGTGGGACCATCGAGTTCCTTTTGGATAGGGTCGATATTGGGCGTGATATGCATATCAATCAAAGTATCCCAAATTTCCTTTATGCTCTCAAGACGCCTCGATTTTGTTGAATTCTTTGGGGTACAAGCCTATCAAGAGGATATCACAAGCTTGAGCGTTGTATTGCAGCATCTTCAACTCTTCCGCGCTAGCTTCATGGTTCGGTTCTCTCCCATCAAACGGCGGGGTTATGTCCGAGAATATGCATTTTCATCTTATGCTTCCAACTAGCAAAATTAGTGCCACCTTGTAAAGCCCCGGATTCGATGCGCCAGGTGTCTTCCAGTTATCCGTCGTAGTTTCCATGTCATTTGCTTGCGTGTTGCACTTTTCCATGTCATCATCTGCAATTCATCTGCATGTTTTTCAAAACTTGCATCCGTTCGGGTTCCCCCGGTTCTCTCCGTTGTCCGTTCGGAGTCCAGACCACACTCGACGCTGCCCATGACACCTCCGAAATATTATTTTATAAGTGGCATAAAATTGTTCTCGAATGGGTTGCAACTTGTCGTGCGGTCTTATTATAGTGTAGACATACCCGCCAAGTTTCATCGCATTCGGAGTTCGCTTGACTGCCCAACCTAAATATATAACCGCTGATATAGTCGGTATATTCGTCGGGTGTTTTCGGTCTCCGAAACCGCTGTCCTGGCTGCTTCTTCTCTCCTCTCAGCCCAACTCTTCTACACAGCCCACCTATGCCCAGCCTAGTCCCTCGATCCGGAGCCGTCTGATGCCGATCCGAGGCCCAAACGCCTAAACCCCTAACCCTAGCAAACTGCTATATATGGTCACCCCCAGTCCATTTTGGGCATCCCCTAGCATCCACCTAGCTCCCTCCTTGTTTTCCACGCCCAACCTGCAGCCGCTCCCACCTCCATTTCCCGCCCCCAGCCTCCTCACGCACTTGGCAAGCGCCCATTAGGCTGGCTGCCACGTAGTCTCCTCAAGAAGAAACCACTGTGGCGCCACGCTCCTCCCGCCCCCGAAGCTCCCGCCGCTGCGCTGCCAGCTCCACGGAGGCTCACGACCGATCGGCTCGCCGCGCCGCTTCCGCGGCGCCGCCTGCTCGCGGATCGGATCCGCTGATCTCGCTGCCCACATGTTCGGCCCGGTGACCTAAGCCTGGCCAACGATCTTCCTGCCAGTCGCCCGCCCGCTCTTCCTTCTCCCTCTTCTCCTCTTCCCTCACCGCTACCTCTCTCTTCCCGCAGGTTGTCGCCATCGCCGAGCCTCGAGGCAGCGCCACGACCTCCGCGACCGGATCCGGCAGCCCATGGCCGGATCGATCCGTCTCCGCGCCGGACCTGCCCTGCCCTCCCGGCTTCCTCGGCTTCGGCCGCCTGCCTCGTAGTGTACTCACGCATGGCCTCGGTGCTCGTGGCGAAAGCACGGACGACGACCAGGATGGCTAAGGCCACGGGCCCATGCCTGCCTCCGCTGCCCAGCCTCAGAAGATACGACCCAAGCCGGCTGCCTTCCTCCATCCTGGCGAGCCTGATGGGTGAGCTGATATGCCCCGCCTGCACACTTTAGCTAATCTGCGCCATCCTTTTTTTCCCGAAAATGACTAAGTCCCCAAGTAATTTTGACATTATCATGCCATGTTCATCGATTGTATCTCTGCATCCGTAGTCTGCTTCATGCGTGTAATATGTCAAATTGTTCTTGACGAGTACATCATTTCATCTCATTGCATCATTTTCTTTTGAGCTCATATTGATGCCCGAAATGCTGTTAGAAGAGGGCTATGTGATGTTAGTTTCAGATTCTTATTAGAACATGCACTTTTGTCATTTTTGCCATGATTGATGTGTGCACCCTATGAACTTGAGTCCTACATGTGTTTTGTACTATGCCATGCCATCTTTACAGGGGTTTATGCCATGTATTTTTGTGATCTCTGTGGTGACTAGCACAAGCATGCAAACTAGGCTTCATGATGTTGATGATTTCAGCCCCTGTTCAGCTGATATTTTTATGTCATGTAAACTTGATGTACAGAGATCCATGCTTATTTTCAGATACTTCAGTAAGGATGTTTTGAACATATGGTTATTCTCTATCTATCCATGCCCTTGTTTGCAATTATGGAGTGCCATAGCTTGAGCCAATCGAGCTCTACTTTTACTACAAAATGTTTCCTGGCAGGTTGTTTACATGTTATTCAATTTTGTCAAGGTTGTTGTAGTTGATCCGTATGCTATGATGTTGTTCTTGCCATGTATAGATTCTATGCCATGTCTTCTTACTGTTGGGTGCCTTTCCATGCCATGTATTGCTCTGTGGTGAGTGGTTCAAGCTCACCAACATGCCTACTTATTGTTATTCCTGCCATGTATAAATCTGTAATATAACTTGCCATGTTTACATGGGTGCCATCATATCTTCTGATCCTTTTTGGCTCATGGTAAGTAAAGGACATTTGATCTATGCATTTAGAAGATTCATGCCATGCCTTTGTTTCCCATGATAAGTTCCTGTAACATGTTGTTTGGTAGCTCTAAACATTGCAACCTGATGTTATTTTCTGCTAAGCCTGATACTGTTATTATTTGCAATCTTGCCATGTGTTTTCGAGCATGTTCTAGTGATTTCTGGAGATAGCTCAGTGTTCATGTTTTGTCATGCTTTACCTGTATATCATTCCCATGCCTTTTGTTTTCTTGTCGAGGTCCTGTAGCATGTTGTTTTGATGCTTGCAATATGCCTAGTTGCTGTTTTGGACAGCTTGTCCTTAAACTTGTTTCATGTGTATGTGTTGCAACCGCTGTCGCTTTTGAGTGTGCTCTATATGAAACTTGCTTGATTATGCATGTAGCTTCATATTATCATGTTGCATCCTAGTTTTGAGGTGTTTGCTTGATGTTTGGGTGCATTTTGCATCAATACCATGTTCAACTTGTTTTGCTCATATCTTCTAGGTCAGAGTCTCAATTAAATGAACTTTATATGTAACTTGACTAGAATTTGTAGATCATCATGGTGCATATTAACTTGCTGTTTAACAACTTGAACATAAGGTTTATTCAGATCTGGACCAATTTTGAAATTTGCATATGAGGACTTACCGGAATTGTTATATGTTGTTCTCGGACTCATTTAAACTTGCCTTGATGTGTTGCTCTTGTTTGCATCATCTTTTGCCATGAGTAGCTTCATGTAGCCTTGGCATGCATCATGCTTGTTGTGCATCATGTCTTGTTTATGTGTGGTGTGTTTACTATGTTGTGTGCTTCTTCTTGTTAGTTCCTGTTTGCTATGATCGTGAGGATTCGCTCGCTCGCTTGGTTCGGCTTCATCCGCTCGTCTTCTTCTTGGACTCGCTCATCTTCCTTGGATCTCGTGCAAGATGACCGCACACTGATCTCACTACTATCATTGCTATGCTAGTTGCTTCGTTCTATCGCTATGTTGCGCTACCTATTACCTGTTTATCAAGCCATCCCAATTTGCCATGTCAGCCTCTAACCTTTGCACCCTTCCTAGCAAACCGTTGTTTGGCTATGTTACCGCTTTGCTCAGCCCTCTTATAGCTGCTTTAGTTGCAGTGAAGTTGAAGATTGCTCCATTGTGACAGGATTTTGTTGGGATATCACAATATCTCTTATATTATTAATGCATCTATATACTTGGTAAAGGGTGGAAGGCTCGGCCTTATGCCTGGTGTTTGGTTCCACTCTTGCCACCTAGTTTCCGCCATATCGGTATTATATTCACGGATTTTGCGCCCTAACGCGTCGGGTGATTTATGAGACCCCTTGACAGTTCGCTTTGAATAATACTCTCCAAAGAAGGCCCAACATTGGTTTTAACATTTGCCTCACTAGCCCTTTTTCCCTTGGGTTCGGAGCCCAAGGGTCATCTTTATTTTAGCCCCCCGGCCGCTGCTTTCTAAGTGTTGGCCTGAACGAGCTGTCTGGGTCCCCTGAGAAACTCGAGGTCTGGTTTTACTCGAGCTAGTCTCATCCGTGTTGCCTCGAGAACGAGATATGCAGCTCCTATCGGGATTGTTCAGCATCGGGCGGCTTTGCTGGTCTTGTTTTATTGTCGTCGAAATGTCTTGTAGCCGGATTCCAAGACCGATCGGGTCTTCCCGGGAGAAGGAATATCCTTCGTTGATCGCGAGAGCTTATCATGGGTGTTGGGACACCCCGCAGGGTTTGAACTTTCGAAAGCCATGCCCGCGTTATGTGGCAGATGGAATTTGTTAATATCCGTTGTAGTAAACTTGAAGCAAACTCTTCTAAAATACACCAACCGTGCGTGAACTCGAGTGTCTCTTTTCGGGTTGATCGAGGAGAACACGGTTTTGGTTATGTTCGACGAAGTAGGAGTTCGTGATCACTTCGTGATCATTACTAGTTGGCGACTGTCCTTTGTTTCTCTTCTCGCCTCATTTGCGCTGGTTAGCCACCATATATGCTTAGTCGTCTGCAACCTCACCACTTTACCCCTTCCTTTCCCATTAAGCTTTGCTAGTTTTGATACCCATGGTTATGGGATTGCTGAGTCCTCGTGGCTCACAGATTACTACACCACCAGTTGCAAGTACAGGTTGTGATGATCTTGACGCGAGAGCGATGTTTGATTGTTTTGGAGTTCTTCTTCTGCTTCTTCTTCGATCAGGGGATAGGTTCCAGGTCGGCAGTCTGGGCTAGCAGGGTGGATATTGTTTGAGTTTCTGTTTATGTTTCATCTGTAGTCGGATGTTGATCTTGTATATGATGTTGTATTCATGTGACATTGTATGTCTTGTATGTATCCCCACTATTATGTAATGTTGATGTAATGATATCCACCTTGCAAAAGCGTTTCAATATGTGGGTCTATCCTTGGTGGGACCTTCGAGTTCCTTTTGGATAGGGTCGCATATTGGGCGTGACAAGTTGGTATCAGAGCCTCGACCGACCTTAGGAGCCCCCTCGATTGATCGTGTAGTTTGGCCGTTGTTGAGTCTGGAAGAAAACTGTTTTCGGATTCTAGTTATATCGGAGAGTAGGAATTCTTTTTACTCCTCAGCCCCTTCGTCGCTCTGTTAAGGAATCTTGACGTAGGTGTTTTGAATTAGTCCACTTCCCCTTCAAATTTTTCTTTAGGTTCACGCAGTTGTGTTTTCCGATCGTTGTTCCTCAGCTCTTTTCATCCGGTGCATTTCTCGTCAAGTTGACTCAAGTCTCTTCATCTTTGCAAGTCCAATCCTCGTTGTTTTCTTTTCCCACCCGCCCACCCCTTTTCTTCTTGGAGCCGGGCCTGAATCGAGTATCCATCCTACTCGTAGTAAGTCTTTGCTTTCTTCCTCAACTATTTCAACCGTGTTTTCTTCAAGATATTCCGATTTCTTCCAAGTTGCCTTTGTTTTCCCGCCTCCCGCCTCTTCTTCCCGGAGTTTGAACCTTTATTCTAGTAATCAATTTCATTCGTACGGAGCCTCTTCGCCTTCCTCAATCATTTCAACCGTGAATTCTCTTTGTTTGAGATTCTTCATCCCTTTCTTTTTCCGTGCACACAATTCAAGTTTTCTTCGTTGTTGATCATATTCTTTCCTCAGCTCAAATATTTCCATTTGCTCGCTCGCCTCGCCAGTTTATCATTCCGAGTTCGAAGACATCTTAGGAGATTCCGTGTTCAATTAATTCGAGGTTGTCACTTCATTCAAATATTTAATTGTTCCGTGCATCATCTATCCGCTCAACATCCCTTTCCAACGGTGTTATCTCTTCAAGGGCCCTAACCAGGTCTTTTCCCTGTGATCTTACCCGACTTTTCTATTTCCGAGTTATTCTCAATTCTTTTTGGAGTTTGACGAAGAATGAATTTCATCACCGATGCCTTTTCAAGATCGATTTCAAACCATTTCATTGTTGACTCAACCTCTTTGCTTTTCATTCTACCGAGTACCTCACATTTTGGTGGTGTTCTCGTCCATTTCAAGATCAGTAGAGTTTCTCTTAAATCTTGTCCGTTCTCCGGAGATTCATGGTGCTAGCTCGATGGTATCCTATCTAATTGTTTCCAATGCAAATTCTTTTCATCCATCCGAGTATTTCAGGAGTTATCGCCTCAATCATCCGGAGGCCATCTTTTGGAAGATTTCTTCGCTCCAAGTTTTCAAATTCATTCTCCAATTATTCCATATTCGCGTTCCCTTCGTCTTCTCAATATTCTTCCGTGCTTGCCTCAAGTATTCTTCGCTTCATCTCTTTGTTCTCTTGCATTTTAATTCCTCAAGTATCTCCGCTTCTCTAATTCTGCCCGTGATTCATTCTCTTTCATCAGTCAATTTCAATTTTACGGTTGTTCGCTCAAGATTCTTTTCCTTGATTATCATTTTAATCCATTCCTTCTTCCAATTCTACCGGTGGTTCATGAAGACTTTCTCAAGTTTTGTGCTATCCCTTCTCAATCCTTTTTTTTTCAAGAAGAATAAGTAAGATGCAGAATCCATTGTTGGTCATCAATTTAATTTGATGAAGGATAAGCATACAATAAATCTTATTCTTATTTCATCAAAGTGAGTAATCCTTTCCTTCGGAGTTTTTTCTTGAGGAATAAATTCTACTTCCAAGTGTTTTCATCTTTTCTTTTCCGGAGTTCAAATTTTCTCGGCCATTTCGTCGGAACCTCCATCTAAATAATCACAAGGATCATCTTATTCTTCTTCCTTCATTCTATCTCATCATCTTTTTGTTACCGGAGTTCTTCACGGTGGATCGTCATGATTTAATTCATTCTCCAAAGTGTTCATCAAGATTCTTGTTGGTGGAATTCAAGTATCTTTTCTTCTCATGTCTCAAGTGAATTAATTCTCCATATTCCTTTGAAGTGGAGTTTTGCATTTCTTTGTTCTTCTCAGCTATCCAATTATTTCCGTGGTGGTTATCACCTTATGATCTTGAGATGTTACCATAGGACCACAACAAGCTTATTTTTTTCGTTGTTGATTTTCTCAACAACCGCTCAATCCTTCCTTCTAAGTTCTTTTCATTCAATTTTTCAATTCTTCCGAGGCATTGTGTTGTTCCTCTCATCAAGTATCATTCCATCTTCTTAAATTCATGTTCTATTCTTTCCATGTTCAGCCGAGTGCGCCTAAATTCTTTTGTTCATTCTTTTTCTATATTGTTCTAATAGGAGTTGTTTCATAGTCAATCTGATTCCGTGAGCTTCGATTCTCGCCATTCTTGTCGCTCTCTTCTTTCGAATGCTCTCGATTCTTTGCTTCTTCTCTTGAGTTCTTGTTTCACCTCATCCCTTTTCCTTCCGTTTGGTCCTAAGATCTTCGGACGAGATCTCTTGTTAGTGGAGGAGTGTTAACGCCTGGATTCGATGTGCTGTGTCTTCCAGTTATTCGCCGTGTTGCCATGTCATTTGCTTTGTGTTACACTTTGCCATGTCATCATTTGCAATTCATCCGCATGTTTTTCAAAACTTGCATCCGCTCGGTTCCCCGGTTTTCCCGTTGTCCGCTCGAGTCCGACCACACTCACGCACCGCGCACCTCCAAATATTATTTTATAAGTGGCATAAAATGTTCTCTGAATGGGATGCAACTTGTCTGCGGTCTTATTATAGTGAGAAGACCGCCAAGTTTCATCGGATTCGAGTTCGCTTGATCGCCCAACTTAAATATATAACCGCGATATAGTCGGTATTCGCCGGTGTTTTCGGTCTCCAAACCGCTGTGGCTGCCTTCTTCTCCCCTCTCAGCCCAACTCTTCTACACAGCCCACCTATGCCCATTTAGTCCCCTCGATCCGGAGGCCTCTGATGTCGATCCGAGGCCCCAAACGCCCTAAACCCCTAACCCTAGCAACTGCTATATGGTCACCCCCTAGTCCATTTTGGGCATCCCCTAGCATCCACCTACCACCTCCTTGTTTTCCGCCCCAACCCACAGCCGCCCCCACCTCCATTTCACGCCTCCTCCTCGGGCCACTGGGCCCCATTGGCACGCCGCAGCCTCCCGCAGCAAACCACAGGTGCCACGCCTCCCACGCCTCAGCCTCGAGGCGCCAGGCTCGGCCAGGCTCTGGAGGCCCGCAGACGACTGGCCCAGCCGCCGCCACCCGGCGCCGCCTCCTCGCCTCGATCAGATCCGCTGATCTCCTCGGCCATGCTCCGCTCGGTGACCCAAGCCCGCCATGAACTCCCCGCCAGTCGCCCGCCCGCCTTCCTTCTCCCTCTTCTCCCCTTCCTCACTGCCACTCTCTCTCCCGCAGTTGTCGCCATCGCCGAGGCCTCCGAGGCGCGCCACCCTCCACGACCGGATCCGGCACCCATGGCCGGATCGATCCGCCCGGCCCTGGACCTGCCCCCCCTCCTGGCCTCCCGCCTCCGGCCGCCCCAGTGCACTGGCCGCCATGGCTCTGCCCCCGGGGCCGGACGACGCCATGGCTAA
>JAHIAM010021289.1:0-11727 GCA_021605205.1 Aegilops longissima | reverse complement strand
CGAACGAGAAAGAGGCCGGGCAGCAAAATGACACCTCGCCTTGAGCCCGAAAATATTCGGGTGGCAAAGGGAGCATAAGGTGACACGCGTAAAGTTCGCAAAGCTTCATAGTTCCTGGGGTCGCACGCTTTGCTAGAGGCCGCTATTAACCGGCAGGTCGGAGGTGATCCGAATCGTGACCAAGCCGATTTGAACTTAAGGGGTCGCACAAGGGAAGGAATTACGAGGTCGGTTCAGAGAACCGGTCGATGTGATCCGAATCGACTAGGAACGCACCGAGTAGACTTTTTTAGGGTCCGAAGGCCCAAGTGTTGAGCCCGCGACGACGCCTATATAAAGTGGAGGGCGGCACACTCATGTGGTCGATCGCCAAGGCCATGATAGGGTTTGCATGTGTTGCGAATAGCCACCTCACTCGCCCGACTTTGTGATCGATCAGCCGCCACACGGTGTTCCTCCGCACGCCGATACGTTAGAGGCGGTGCACTTGCGCCTTCCGAACTCAGAGGGATCGGACGACCGATGACCCACAAGTATAGGGGATCTATCGTAGTCCTTTCGATAAGTAAGAGTGTCAACCCAACGAGGAGCAGATGGAAATGATAAGCGTTTTCAGAAGGTATTCCAAGCACGAAATAAGTGGTAAGATAGTTTTGGATAGGATAAATTGTAACGAGAACAAGTAACAAAAGTAAATAAAGTGTAGCAAGGTGGCCTAACTTTTATAGCAAAGGATAAGCCCGACAAACTTTGTAATAGGAAAAGCGCCCCGAGGACACATGGGAATATCGCAAGTAGTTTTCATCACGCTCATATGATTCGTCGACTTTGATAATTTGATAGTGGGTGGACGGTGTTTGTGTTGTTCTTACTTGAACAAGCATCCCACTTATGATTAACCTCTATTGCAAGCATCCGAATTACAACAAAAGTATTAAGGTAAACCTAACCATAGCATGAAACATATGGATCCAAATCAGCCCTTACAGCAACGATAAACTAGGGTTTAAGCTGTCACTCTAGCAACCCATCATCTACTTATTACTTCCCAATGCCTTCCTCTAGGCCCAATAATGGTGAAGTGTTATGTAGTCGACGCTCACATAACACCACTAGAGGCTAGACAACATACATCTCATCAAAATATTGAACAATACCAAACTCACATGACTACTAATAGCAAGACTTCTCCCATGTCCTCGTGAACAAACGAATTACTCACAAAGCATATTCATGTTCATAATCAGAGGGTAATAATATGCATAAAGGATCTGAACATATGATCTTCCACCAAATAAACCAACTAGCATCAACTACAAGGAGTAACCAACACTACTAGCAACCTACTAGTACCAATCCCGGACTTGGAGACAAGAATTGGATACAAGAGATGAACTAGGGTTTTGAGAGGAGATGGTGCCGTGAAGATGTTGATGGAGATTGCCCTTCCCGATGAGAGGAGCGCTGGTGATGATGATGATGATTTCCTCCCAAGGGAAGTGTCCCCAGAATAGCTCACGGAGCCCTAGATTGGTTCCGCAGGTTCCCGTGGCGGATTTTTGTCCCAAGGTTGCTTATGATTTTTTTCGAAAGACCTCAATAGCGAAGATGGGCATCGAGGGCAGGGGCCCACGAGGGGGGGCGCCACCTCGGGCGTGGGGCCCTCCGTAAACTTCTTCCGCTGGATATTTTTATTATTTCCCAAAATGACTTTCGTGGAGTTTCGTGTCTTTGGAGTTGTGCAATAGGTCTTAATATTTTCTTTCCAGCCTGTAATTCCACTAGATTCTCCTCCTTATGTAAACCTTGTAAAATAAGAGAGAATAGGCATAAGTATTGTGACATAACGTAATAACAGCCCATAATGCAATAAATATCGATATAAAAGCATGATGCAAAATGGACAATCAACTCCCCAAGCTTAGACCCCTTTGTCCTCGCAAAGCCGATAATGATAAATATGTCCCCATGTTTAGAGGTAGAGGCATGATAAAACAAAATACGGACATGAAGGCATCATGATTATTCTCATAAAGAACATATATAGGAAATGTCATATGATTGCTTATGTTCAAGTAATAATCCATTCACAATGCGAGAGGAATCATAAACTTTATTGAGAACAAACAAACTATAGTCTCACTATTGAAGCAATTGCAATTTATCATAACATCGTAAAGAGTCTATGTCGAGCTTAATAGCAAGTCCACATACTCAACTATCATTTAGTCCTACATAATTGCTAACACTCACGCGATACTTGTGGTTACAGTTTTAATCGACACAGAGAAAGATAGGGCTTATAGTTTCCCCCAACCTTTTACCTCAAGGGTAATGTCAATAATAACTCATGCCCCCTACATCTAATTAGATATATCAATCAGATCTTTCCAACACACGTGTTGCCAAAGGATAAAATGTAAAAGGAAAGGTGAAGATCACCATGAATCTTGTATAAGGTAGAGGATAATAATAAAAGATAGGCCCTTCGCAGAGGGAAGCAGAGGTTGCCATGCGCTTTTATGGTTGGATGCACAAAATCTTAATGCTAAAGAACGCCACTTTATATTGCCCCTTGTGATATGAACCTTTATTATGCAGTCCGCCGCTTTTATTTCTTCCACATCACAAGATCGATAAAGCTTATTTCTCCCACACCAATCAATCATACATATTTAGAGAGAAATTTTATTGCTTTGCAACCGATGACAACTTACTTGAAGGATCTTACTCATTCCATAGGTAGATATGGTGGACCTCATGCAAAACTGGTTTATAGGTTTTGGAAGCACAAGTAGTATCTCTACTTGGTGCTGAGAATTTGGCTAGCACGAGGGGGAAAGGCAAGCTCAACATGTTGGAAGATCCATGACAATATACTTTATCTCGATATAAGAAAACATAACCCATTACGTTGTCTTCCTTGTCCAACATCAACTTTAGCATGTCATATTTTAATGAGTGCTCACAATCATAAAATATGTCAATAATAGTATATTTATATGTGAAACCTCTTTCCTTATTACTTCCTATTAATTGCAACGATGACCAAAACTATGTTTGCCAACCCCAACAACTTCCAATCATCATACCCTTTCTATGTGAAGTCATTACTCTCAATAAGATCAATATGAACTTTGTTTCTTTTGTTATTATTATTTTCTTCTTTATTCACTCAAGATCATGGCAAAATAATCAAGCCCTTGACTCAACACTAATCTTTATTATATAGCTCACTTAACTCGATTACATAGAGAGATCATAAAGCAAAACTCAAAACTAGATCATGCCATAAACTTTATTCTACTAGATCAAGATACTACTAATAGGATCGAACTAAGAAAAACAGAAAGATAGGAGATGTGGTTGTGATATGACATCGGGCATCTCCCCAAGCTTGGGCTGCCAAGGAGTGCCCATACCCATGTGATTATGTCTCCTTTGTCGGTGAAGAAGGTGGAGGTGTTGTTGATGATGGGCTTGTCGCCCATCTTCCAAGGCATGGGCTCACCATCATAGAAGGATGATCGAGTCTCCGAGATCCTCAAATCTGCAGCCAAACTCATCCTTTTGAATCTATATTCATACTCACAATTTTGATTTTGCAGGTCATAGATTTGGCTTGAAGGTGCTCAATCTTCTCATGAAGCTTGAAGATGGCCTCCCCGATGTTGTCGGCATCCAACTTGTGGTTGCTAGTGAACTCCGGATCATCATGTGGTTGGAGTTGAGTCCACGCTACACCATCCCCGACACTTGAAAACTTGTTGCTCCACCGCTCGAGCCTCGCCTCCACGCTCCGGCCCTTGTCCTTTCTTCATCCTGGATGTGCAGCAACCCATCACGCATCTCAATGGTTTTAGGGTGTCGCAGACCTCCGCGAGGTAAGGGTTGATGACCTTCTCAAGAACTTGTCCTTGGAGGCACTTGGGGACGCCATGATAATCTAGATCCGCTGAAAAACAGCTCAAACAAAAACAAAGGATAATTGCGGATACGAGTCAAAACCTTGGGAGAATATATAATGAATTTTTATCGACCAAAATACGACGGCAAGAAAACGGAGTCCGAAGGCACACGAGGTGCAACACAAATTGATGAGATGGAGTTGCAAGATTCTCGAAATGAACTATGGAAGCAAGTTCCAAATCATGAGTTCATCATTTAACCAAGGAGAGGAAGGAGGTGGCTGATGAACTCAAAGAAAAATTCATTGAGATTTTCAAAATATCGATTTCTACACTTATGTGAATAAGGAGATAACATTTGTCGATCAAATGATGTAAGGAGGTATGCTCGAGGAAACCATAACGCTAAACATTGGTTGAAAGGTGCACCCAAAATATGGACTTAGGCAGATGATCAATGTTAGTATGGTGATTTGATAACCAATGGTCTAAGAATGAAATATCGACCATTAACTTCAAAGCAATAGGGATGTTGGAAGTTTTGAAGTCGCACATCATAGTTCAATTGTCGGCCTTGTTAGAAACAACACGGGACCAAGGAATGAACGGATATGGCAAGAAGTATCATCGCATCAAGAATTTCTTAAGAGGTGGTGAAATTCACCCACATTCGACATAAAAGGTGGTAATATTCCAAGGTAAGGAAGAACAAATGCTGGATAACAAGGAACTCAAGGTATAATATAAACACCATCAAGTTTGTGTTGGAGGGAAGGAAGAATGTTGTCGGATAACACAAATCATCGAGGGGCGAGGATGGTATTGCTCAACACAATTCGATTGATATCCCAGAAGAGCTCGTAATGTTGATGATGATCACGACACAATTGTTGAGAGATTTCATGAAAATGTAATCAATCGCGGCGACATCAAGTCAAAGGAATGATGAAACGAAAGGTTATTGAACCAGAGTATCAACAAACTCAAAATCAAGTTTGTTGTTCAAGGAGAAATGATATGACGAGGGAGATCAACGAAGATTAGCTCATCATCAAAATTTGTGCTCCGGGATAAGGACTAGGTAGCATGCTTAAAATTTAGCACGATAACGATATAGCCGATAAGGCTTGGGATGACTTGAAGGATTATTTAACCTACAAACAAAAATTACTTAGAGTTATCGAATCGAGGCGGACTCGATTCATTAATGCGTGTTCTCGCTGATGACAACCTGTAACCCGTGAAATTGGAATCGTGAGAAATAATAGTTGATGAAGAAACATAAGAAGTTATGCGCCCATGATATTTCAAAGGGCAGTATGCCGGATCAACATTGTCTTTATAAAACTTCAGCTTCCAGAGCACAAACCGACTCAAAGATAGGCCGGATCACCTTCCTCACAATCCAAAGCGATCTTTCACTTCCGTAATGTGATAGTCCCCTATGACCCGGCATTTTGAGATGTAAATAGATATAACAGGCCTCGCCATGAATTTTATGTAAGCCGCCCCAAACAAAGGCGTGATATGGGCTCTTGATTTTCACCACTTCAAAGGTCAATGTTTCGCACTGAATCATGCTCATCTCCAAACACAACCTCCAAAGCGATCTTGCCAAAGGATATGCCGATTTACTCGGTACTACACCATGAAAACATGTTTGACGGTTTAAGACTCTTGTCCTCCAACCCCATGCATTTAAAAGTCTCATAGTAGTGATATTGATATCGCCCCTCCATCCATAAGAACTTTGGTAAACTTATAACCTCCCACCGAGGTGCTACCACCAAAGCTAGATGACCCGGATTGTCAACCCGGGCGGATGACCCTCTCGCTTCCACACAATGGGCTGCTCAACCATCGAAATAACGGGCAATCGCCGGTTCAATAGCATTAATCGCCTCTTGTGAAGCTTCCGATCGCTTGCAAAGCTAGTAGTGAACACATGATACCCCACCATTCAACCGCTTAGTGACTTTGATAACCTCGATCGCGATTCCCTTGATTATTCTCATGGCTATTACCACCTTGGTTGTTCTGTTGCCCTGATTATTCTCAAATCCAGAGTTTGAACCGCCACCACCATGAAAAACTCAGACTGAACCGCCCGACGGACCCTAATCATACCGTAGAGATCGAGTTTTGAAGTCCTTCATAATATAACAATCTTTCCAAAGATGTTGGGGGCCTTGGTCCCATGCTTTGGGCAGGGCTGGTTTAACAGACGCCCAGATTCATCCCTCCACCGCTACTGGGCGGTTTACTTTACGACGCCGCATATTGGTGTTAGCTACAAGATCTGAACTATCCGCTTGCGCTTACCATTATTCCCATGGCCTTTGGTTGTGATGTGTCCTTTGCACCGCCGCTCTTCTTTCCCTTCTCCAATTTCTCCTCATCAATCGGGATCCTTGGTATTATCAAAATTGGCATATTTGACCAAGGCTGCCATAAGTGTTCCCATGTCATTGTAAAGGGCGCTTGAGCCTCCCAACTTCATCTTTAGTGACTTAAACCGCAATTACGCCCAAATTATGATTGCTTGGCCAGCATTTATTCGGTCCGACTAATGCAAAACTTTCAAACCTGGCACACCCAATGAGTTGTTGCCTTGCTCTCCCTTGAACAAGGCATCCAGATCCACAATGGACATAGGTTGTTTGCATGTGTCTTTGAAATTGGCTATAAACCGTGCCTTCAATCGATCCCATGACTCGATGGAGTTGGCCGTAGGGTTTTCAACCAAGCACGGGCTGTCCCTTCCAACATCATCGGGAAATACTTTACAGTGCCACTTCATCCACATCTAGCATCTCCATTGCCATCTCATAACTCTCACCCACGCCTCGTGGCTGATCAAGTGTAGTTAGGCACCACGGGACCCTTGAAATCCTTTGGGAAGGACATTAAGAAGAGCCGAATGAGACACGCACTCCCAGAATCGAAAGCAAGCCCGGTGCTCGGTCACTAACGCCTGGTTGAATCGGGTGGGTTGATAACGACCGATATTGTGTTGCCAAAGCGGCCTCCTTCGTGTTTCGCCATTATCCACCACGCCTTGAGATTTACCTCACCAAGACCGGATTGGGTCCCCGAGGGACATTACGGCCGCGACCGCTAGACACTTTCGGTTCATCCATGTGTCTGCTATAACTTTTGCTCGGACGGGGTCGAATGAATTCTATCTCGCTATAGGAATAAGCCGCCGCGCACCACGGCGGTTTGAAGAAGATCCTTTCCGCCGGATCTCAATCGCCGTGAATCGCCTCCATCGGAATAGCTGCGTGAGATGCTGCAGCAATCATGTTATCCAAAGGGCTCAAAAAGTGACCCGGTGTTGACACATGTTGCGCGGTTATCCGCTCGCTGAGGTGGTTCCGCCATCCGTGGTTGATCCGCTGCCCTTAGGCGATCGGTCCGGTTTGCCGCCGGATTATCGCCCACCTCCATAAAGAGATTCAATCCTTCAAGACCGCTGCATACGCGATCGGTACTTCCTTCGCATTACGCCGCTTGATGCATTTTGATCCAACATGAGCCGGTAATTCGCTCGATTCGCCGTGAATGGGCATCCAAAGCGCCCGTCTTCACCATCCTAGCATCCTCCCGCCGTCCTCCTTAGCCTGCTTATCCGTCCTTCAGCTTCGCAACATCCGACAGGTTGATCCCGCCGCGGTAACTACCATGGTTAACAAGGTCGCCTGCATCCATCAAACCGAGAGAACTTGAGCCGGTCGGCGCACCAGCTCCGCCGCGCCGCTAATCCGAATTCATTGCCCGAGATGAAGATCGCGTGGGCTGTGTTCCGCCATGAAAACAGCAATCCGACTTGGCGGTTCAAGGAGGTCCGAATACGTTGCCATCGGAATATCCTTCAACACACCATCATGAACTTGGTATGAGACTCGTTTCACCGGTGGATGACTCCGCCGTAATAAACAGCCATCTCGCCTTCAAATCGGTTCGATCCAATCCCATGGACACATCCTACTAACGACACTTCATGGCGGGCTTAACCCGGCAGGACTTGCACCGAGCCATCTCGACGAGGTCGGTGCAGATGTCCGGCCAGGTCTGTCACGATCTTGCCGATGAAGACATGAATTTCCAAAGGGGACCCGCAACCGATGATTGAGGCCTCGGGCCCCATCCTTCGCCATCGATGTAGAGCTTGCCGCGACAACTCTTGGTCATCCGCCAACCACGCACTTTGAGTCCTTCAAAGCTACCCTTCAAGAACTCAAACCATCATGCGATAGCCCCACGATGGGCGCCAACCGTCGGGAATTTACACGCCGATATCCTTTGGAAGGACTTAGTCATGGAGCCATCGCGACGTTAGCTTGAAGGGGATAAACCGACAAGGGACACGGAGTTTTTATACTAGTTCGCCCTTCGATGAAGGTAAAAGCCACGCCTAGTTGTGATGGAATTGATGGTTTCATGACCATGGAGCAAATACGCTTTGTCCGGTCTCGAGTTGTTGTTTCTCCCCAACCGGCGGTCGCCCTTTATATACATAGGTTGACGCACGACCGGCCCATGAGTCCCGAGGCGCTCATACACGTGTCCGCTTACGCCTTGAGCCTGTTTTCCAAGAGGAGAGGATGATGCAGCAAGAGCGTAAGTATTTCCCGCTTTTGAGAACCAAGGTATCAATCCAGAGTGACCACGCAAGTCCCTCGACCGACAAACGATAGCTCCGCAACCAACGCGATTAGGGTTGTCAATCCTTCACTCACTTACTTAGAGTGAGACCCGATAGAGATAATATTTTGGTATTTTTGGTATAAAGATGCAAAGTGAAAAGTAAAAGCAAAGTAAAAACAAAGCAAGTAAATAGAGATTGATATGATGAGAATAGACCCGGGCCATAGGTTTCACTAGTGGCTTCTCTCAAGAGCATAAGTATTCTACTTGGTGAACAAATTACGTTGAGCAATTGATGAATTGAGCATAGTTATGAGGTTATCTAGGTATGATCATGTATATAGGCATCACGTCGTGACAAGTAGACCAAATGATTCTGCATCTACTACTATTACTCCACTTCATCGACCGCTATCCAAAGATGCATCTAGAGTATCAAGTTAAAACAAGAGTAACGCTTTAAGCAAGATGACATGATGGAGAGGAATAAATTCATGCAATATGATAAATACCCCATCTTGTTATCCTCGATGGCAACAATACAATACATGCCTTGCAACCCTTTCTATCATCGGTAAGGTGATACGCCTCCAACGATCTATAATTTTTATTGCTCCATGCTACTTTATCTACTGTTTTGGACTATATTGGGCTTTATTTCCCACTTTTATATTACTTTTGGGACAAACCTATTAACCGGAGGCCCAGCCTTAATTGCTTTTTTTGCCTATTTCAAAGTGTTTCAAGAAACGGAATATCAAACGGAGTCCAAATGGAATGAAACCTTCGAACGTGATTTTCTCACCGTAACGTGATCCAGAGACTTGGACCTTACTCCAAGAAGTGCGAGGCGGTCACGAGGAGGAGGGCGCCCTGCCGCCCACCTCGGGGCCCCTCGACGCCCACCGACGCATTCTTCCTCCTATATATACCCACGCACTCCAAGCGATCGTAACGGAGCCAAAAACCTAATTCCACCGTGCATCTTTCCCGATCCACGAGATCCCATCTTGGGGCCTGTTCTAGAGCTCCACGAGGGGGCATCCACCACGGAGGGCTTCTACATCAACACCATAGCCCTCCGATGAAGTGTGAGTAGTTTACTTTAGACCTTCGGGTCCATAGCTAGTAGCTAGATGGCTTCTTCTCTTTTGGATCTCAATACAATGTTCTCCTCTCTCGTGGAGATCTATTCGATGTAATCTTGTTTTTAGTGTGTTTGTTGAGACCGATGAATTGTGGGTTTATGATCCAGCTTATCTATGAATAATATTTGAATCTTCTGAATTATTTTATGTATGATTGAGTTATCTTTGCAAGTCTCTTTGAATTATCCGCTTGGTTTGGCCAACTAGATTGGTAGTTCTTGCAATGGGAGAAGTGTTTAACTTTGGGTTCAATCTTATGTGTCCTTACCCAAAGGAATAAAGGGTTGCAAGGCACGATTGTATTGTTGCCATCGAGGATAACAAGATGGGGTATTTATCATATTGCATGAATTTATTCCTCTACATCATGTCATCTTGCTTAAGGCTACTGCTTTTTAACTTAATACTCTAGATGCATGTTGATAGCGTCGATGAGTGGAGTAATAGTAGTAGATGCGAATCGCTTCGGTCTACTTGTCTCGGACGTGATGCCTATATACATGATCATACCTAGATAACCTCATAACTATGCTCAATTCTGCCAATTGCTCAACAGTAATTTTTTCACCCACCATAGAATATCTATGCTCTTGAGAGAAGCCACTAGTGAAACCTATGGCCCCGGTCTATTCTCATCATATCAATCTCCATCACTTTGTTTACTTGCTTTGTTTTTACTTTTCTTTTACTTTTTACTTTGCATCTTTATACCAAAAATACCAAAATATTATCTCTATCGATCTCACTCGTAAGTGACCGTGAAGGGATTGACAACCCCTAATCGCGTTGGTTGCTAGTAGCTATCGCTTTGTGCAGGTACGAGGACTTGCACGTGGCCTCCATCGGATTGATACCTTGTTTCTCAAAACTAAGGAAATACTCACGCTACTATGCTGCATCATCCTCTCCTCTTCGGGAAACCCAACGCAAGCTCAAGACGAGCAAGAAGGATTTCGCGCGCTGTCGGGAGGTCTATGCAAAAGTCAACATACCAAGTACCCATCACAATCCCTATCTCTCGCATTACATTATTTGCTATTTGCCTCTCGCTTTCCTCTCCCCACTTCACCCTTGCCATTTTATTTGCCTCTCTTTCCCTATCTCATCCTCCTTTTCCCTTTGCCTTTTGTTTGCTCGTGTTGATTGCTTGTTCATCGCGATGGCTCAAGATGCTACCAAATTGTGTGACTTCACCAATACCAATAATAATGATTTCGTAGCACTTCGATTGCTCCTCTTGCCAATACTGAATCCTGTGAAATCAATAATGCTTTGTTGAATCTTCTTATGAAAGATCAATTCGCCGCCTTCCTAGTGAAGATGCCGCCACTCATCCGAATAGCTTCTGATTTATGTGATATGCAAAAGAAAAAGATGTCGATAATGATGTCGTTAAATTGAAGCTATTTTTTCTCTTAGAGATCGTATAAAGCGTGGTTTTCATCTTTGCCTAAAAATAGTATTGATTCTTGGAGCAAGTGCAAAGATGCTTTGCTTTTATCTCTAAGTATTTTCCTCCCTCTAAGATTATCTCTTAGGAACGATATTATGAATTTTAAGCAACTTGATCATGAACATGTTGCACAAGCTTGGGAGAGAATGAAATTAATGATACGTATTGTCCTACTCATGGTTTGAACTTGTGGATGATTATACAAAAAATTATGTTGGATTGAATTTTGCTTCTAGAAATCTTTTAGATTCGCCAGGAAGCACTTTTATGGAAATCACTTTAGAGATGCTACTAAACTCCTAGATAATATTATGGTTAATTATTCTCAATGGCATACCAAAGATCTACTAATAAAAAGTGCATGCTATAGAAGAAATCAATGTTTTGAGTCTAAAGATGGATGAACTTATGAAGTTATTACTAAGAGTGTTTCTTCCGATCCTAATGATATGCCTTTGTCTACCTTGATTGAGAATAATAATGAATCTATGGATGTGAATTTTGTTGGTAGGAATAATTTTGGTAACAACGCCAGATAGAGGAATTTTAATCCTAGGCCTTATCCTAG
>JAHIAM010021287.1:0-13806 GCA_021605205.1 Aegilops longissima | reverse complement strand
GCCCGATTCGAATTTGGTTCCCACCGCATTGAAGGTAATAGCCTTCCCATGGATTTATTGTTGCTACTTGGATACTTGCAAGGTTTGGAGTTGTCATTTTCGATGTTATTTGATGGGGTCCAAGCCCAACACCGATTGGTGTTGCTGGGCCTTTCAGTTAGGCCTTCGCCACTTTTGGCCATTTTGGGAGTATCCAACATGCTCAAGGCTATGAGTTGGGTCCCTCTATGAATTTTGGGGTCCCTTATACCCTCCAGACGGGTTCCGAACCTTTAGGGGTTTTGGGTTTTGGTATTCAACCAGGTGCTTGATAATGATGCACCCTTTTGTTCCGGGATGTATTGGGCCGGATTATCCTAAAATTTACTTTCGGTTTTCTAAAGCATTTCCATCGCACAAGATTTTTTTGTACGATGGTCATCAAGTCAGCAAAGCTGTAATTTCCACGACGACTTATGGCGCAGGATTCCTTGTCCTGCAATTATTGCAGAAGATTGGTATTGCGCCCTCCTGGCATCTTTATCCTGTCATAACCGGAGGAATCGCCCAAGAATGATGTAATTGTTAGGGCCTGCCGATTCGGAAGAGATCGCTAATGTTTGGGTGGGCGGTGGCACTAAATCCGAACCCCGCCCAATTTAGGACTCAAGGGCGGAAGTTCTCGAACTCGGAAGTTTGGATTTTTGAGTGCTATCCAATGAGTCCACCCCCGACTTTAAGTTCGTGGCTTGATCGACATCCGCCCCTCCGCAGGAATCCGCATGGAGGGATCGAACCGGACGTAGCTAGTCCTTAAGATAGGAGAATAGTCGCTGCATTGCTCCTCTATCACAGCAACATGATGGGTAGCCGGGAGAGTTGATCTCTAAGATCGGTTTTAGGCCCGATCCGATCGTAACTGTCACCTGTGGCGGCGATCGCGATCCAGAGCCTCACGTAGAGAGCTCGATCGATCTAACTGTTCGGCAAGTTCCAACTAACATGGAGATTGGTTTCATGACTCGAGAGGTCATCGTGGCCGAACTAGGTCATGAGAAAACCGCCAGCCAAGAGTTCGACTAGTGGCCAAGGCTTCTTTATGATGGTATCGCTTTTAAAGACAGATGAGGCATCCTACCGATGGCGACGCAGGAACTCTCTGAAAGCACAAATGTCGGTGTCAAACCGCGGATCTCGGGGGGGTCCCAATCAGGCCTAGGCGGATGGTAACAGGAGACAAGGGACACGAGTTTTACCCGGTTCGGGCCCTCTATGGAGGTAATACCCTACTCCGCTTGATTAATATTGATGATATGGGTAGTACAAGAGTAGATCTACCAAGATCAAGGAGGCTAAACCATAGAAGCTAGCCTAAGGTATGATTGTTGTTCGTCCCTACGGACTAAAACCCTCCATTTATATAGACACCGGATAGGTTAGGGTTACACGAGTCGGTTACAATGGTAGGAGATCTACATCCGATCGCCAAGCTTGCCTTCCACTCCAAGGAAAGTCCCATCCGACACGGGACGAAGTCTTCAATCTTGTATCTTCATAGTCTTGGAGTCCGCCGGACGGTAGTCCGCAATCCGGACAACCCCTAATCCGGATCTCCTCAATGACGGTTCCAAATGCCGCGCGAGAAGGGGTTAAAAACCGCTTGTTTGGACCGACGCGACTAGGTATCTCACAAGCAAAACATGATCACACTTAGTACTCTTTGGTTGTTAATCACATGGCGATGTGAACAGATTATTGACTCTAGTAAACCCTTTGGGTATTGGTCACATGGAGATGTGAACTATGAGTGTTAATCACATGGCTATGTGAACTATTGGTGTTAATCACATGGTGATGTGAACTAGATTATCTGACTCTAGAGAAAGTGGGAGACTGAAATATGCCTAGAGGCACTAGATTATTGACTCGCAAGTGGGAGACTCCAAGGAAATATGCCCTAGAGGCAATAATATAAATTGTTATTTTATATTTCCATATTCATGATAAATGTATATTATTCATACTATAATTGTATTGATCGGACAACAAATACATGTTTAATATATAGACAAACACCGTGTCCCTAGTAAGCCTCACTTGACTAGCTCATTGATCAAAGATGGTTAAGGTTTCTAACCATGGACATGAGACATTTGATATCGGGATCACATCATTAGGAGAATGATGTGATGGACAAGGCCCTTCCGTTAGCTTAGCATGATCGTTTAGTTTTATTGTTATTGCTTTCCTCATGTCAAATACATATTCCTTCGACTAAGAGATTATGTAAGTCCTGACACCGGAGGAATACCTTATGTGCTATCAAACGCACAACGAATCGTGATTATAAAGATGCTCTACAGGTATCTCCGAAGTGTTTGTGGGTTGGTATAGATCAAGATTAGATTTGTCACCCGAGTATCAAGAGGTATCCCGGGCCCTCCTCTGCAATGCACATCATAAGAAGCCTTGCACTAAAGTGACTAATGAGTTAGTTGTAGGATGATGTATTACGGAACAGTAAAGAGATTTGCCGTAACGGTTTGAACTCGGTATGTAGATACCCCATCGATCGAATCTGCAAGTAAATACATCGATGGAGAAAGGGAATATATGTTGTCATAACGATCAACCGATAAAGATCTTTGTAGAACATGGTGAGCCATGATCATCCAGGTTCTGCATTGGTTATTGACCGAGAAGTGACTTGTTCATGTCTACATAGTTCTCGAACCCCTAGGGTCTGCATGCTTAACGTTCGATGACGATATAGTATTATATGAGTTATATGATTTGGTGTCCGAATGTTGTTCGGAGTCCTAGATGAGATCACTAACATGACGAGGAGTCTCAAAATGGTCGAGAGGTAAAGATTGATATATAGGACGATGATATATAGGAAAGGGGGAAGGGGAAGGAAAGTGTCGATTAGTATTCCAACTTCCTTCCTCACCCCGCCTCTTTCCTTCCCCCTTCATTCATACATGGAAAGGATGGAGGTCGAATTAGAGGACCCCAAGTAGGATTCTCCTACTTGGGGCGCCCCTTGATGCCTCCCTCCTCCAACAATCTCGGTCAGAGTTTTTGCGGTGCTTAGGAGAAGCCCCTGCGAGAATCACTTCACCATGACTTCACCACGCCGTCAGGTCGACGGAACTCATCTACTTCACACCTTGCTGGATCAAGAAGGCGAGGGACGCCATCGCTTAAACGGTGCAGAACTCGGAGGTGTCGACGCTTGCTTGATCTGTCGGAGCTAGAAGAAGTTCACTACATCAACTCCATTGTCAAACGCTCGCTTTGGTCTATTTAGGCACGAGACACACTCTCCCCTCTCGTAAGTGCGCCTCCTAGATAGATCTTGCATGAGCATAGGCATTTTTTGAAATTGCATGCTACATTTTCCAACAGTAACTATGGGTGTTAATCACATGGCGATGTGAACTAGATTATTGACTTAGTAAGTGGGAGACTGATGAAATATGCCCTAGAGGAAATAATAAAATGGTTATTATTATATTTCCTTAATCATGATAAAGGTTTATTATTCATGCTAGAATTGTATTACCGAAACTTAAATACATGTGTGGATACATAAACAAATCCCGTGTCCCTAGTGAGCCTCTACTAGACCAGCTCAGATCAATCAGATGGTTAAGGTTTCCTAACCATAGACGTGAGTTGTCATTTGATATGGGATCACATCATTAGGAGAATGATGATGATGGACAAGACCCACTGCTAGCATATATGATCGCTCAGTTTATTGCACTGCTTTCTTAATGTCAAATACATGTTCCTTCGACCTTGAGATCATGCAACTCTCCGATACCGAGGAATGCCTTTTTGCTATCAAATGTCACAATGTAACTGGGTGATCATAAAGATCTCGTGTATCTCAAGGTGTCTGCTGAGTTGGTGATTGAGACTGGATTTGTCACCCCATGTATCAGAGAGGTATCTCCCCTCTCGGTAATACACATCACAAGAAGCTTGTAAAAAGTGACTAAGGAGTTAGTTGCAAGATGATATATTATGGAACGAGTAAAGAGGGCCAAGAATGAGATTGAACTAGGTATAGAGATACCACGATCGAATCTCGCAAGTAACATACCCAAAGAGAATTACGATGTTGTCATAAAGGTTCAACCGATAAAAGATCTTCGTGGAATATGTAGGAATCAATATGGGCATCCAGGTCCCGCTATTGGTTATTGACAGAGGTGTCTTGGTCATGACTGATAATTCCTAAACCCGTAGGGTCGCACGCTAACGCTCGCTGACGCTTAGAGTATTATTGGGATATTTGATGAGTGGTAAACAAATGTTTTTCGGAGTCCCGGATGAGATCCCAGACATCACGAGGAGTCTGGGAATGGTCGAGATGTAAATATTTATATATGAGAAGTCATATTTTGGGTTCCATAAGAAGGTGCCCTTTTTGGTATTGTATCGGGAAGCTTCTGTGTCTCAAGGATTCTGGAGGGGTCCGAAGTCCACAAGTGGGTCCACCACGACCCAAGGGCTAGCATGGGCTGCAGGAGGTGTCCTGACCTATTGGGCTAGCGCACCAAGTCCTCAAAAGCCCATGTGGCTAGGGAAGGCAAAAAGGAAGGAGTCCTAGTAGGAATATCATTGACTTGGAGTCCTAGTCCTTCCCCTTAGCTGCGCCCCTAGGGCTTGGAGGGCTGTTTCACACCTACACCTATATAGAGGGAGGGGCGCCCAAGATGATACACCAAGCCCTCGCGCCTCTCTCTCCCACATTCAGAGTTCCACCGCCGACCCAGCCGACGCTTAGCGCTAAGCACCATCGGCGCCCACCACCACCATCACCACCACACTGTTGGTTGTGATCCCATATATACTTCTCTCCCTGGTCGGATCAAGAAGGAGGAGATCAACGAGCCGCACGCAGCTAAACTCGGAGGTGTCGTCTGCTCGGCACTAGATCGTTAGATCGTGATCGATCGCCAAGAGTACGACTACATTAGCCGCCTATAAACGCCCCTTAACGATCTACAAGGGTATTTAGATGCTCTTCCCTCTCGTAGCTATGCATCTCCATGGATAGATCTTGGCGCCCACAGATTTTTTTTGTTTTCTATGCAACGCTTTCCAACACTGCCACTCTCACAACCCACTATAAGCTTAATCATGAACGATTGCAACACCCTACAGCGGAATCCCCCACTTGTGCGCAGCACGGAAGGCACAATAGGACAACACCAAAATAAAACATACAACTCAAACCAATCACGGCAGTCAATCAACCCATAGAACAAAACAAATCTACTCAAACATCATAGGATGGCAACACATCATTGGATAATAACATGTGGCATAAAGCACCATGTTCAAGTAGAGAATACAATGAGGAGAAGATGTGTTACGCCGGTGCATAGAGGAGGAGAGAGTTGGTGATGACGGTGATGAAGTTGTTGGTGTAGATCGTTGTCACGAGGATTGCCACGCGTGTTCCGGCCACTGCAGGAGAGGGGGAGATTCTTCTTCCTTGGCCTCCCCCAGATGAGGAGGACAGTTTACCCTTCCGTCCATGGTCTTGAGGGTAAGAGCCCTCCGAGATTGGATCTCTCTCCTCTGTTCTCTCTCTATTTTATGCTCCTATTTTTGGTCGAAAACCATTTCTTATATTCCTGGAGATCCGTGAATCTAATCGGGCTGAAATTTTAACATAATTTTTTCTCTCGATATAAGCTTCTCAAGTCAAGAAGAACTCCAGCCACTTATGAGTACCCACGAGGAAACACCGTGCGGCCCGAGGGGTGGTGGCGCCCTGATGCCTTGTGAAGGTTGTGGGCTTCCGCTTGTGTTGATTCCACCTCCAAAAAATCACATATATTCCAAAATAAATCTCCGTAAATTTTTATCCCATTTGGACTTTGTTTGATATGGATTTGCTGAAAACAAAAACATGCAAAAACATGAACTGGCACTGCATCGGATCAATATGTTAGTCGCAAATAGTATAAAATGTTGCCAAAAGTATATGAAACTTGTAGAATATTGGCCTGAAATAATCAAAATTATAGATACGAAACGATCGGGTCCGAAAAGGCGATTTCGGTATGAACCTCTACATTTTCATGAATATATTTGAGTTCTTGATCCATTCTAGTTATTGTTGGGGAACGAGTAATTTCAAAAATTTCCACGCACACAGGACCATGGTGATGGCATAGCAACGAGGGGAGAGGTCCCCCACGCACTTAGACCAAAGGAAGCGCTATAACAACGCTGTTGATGTAGTCGCCCACGATCCGACCGATCCAAGCACCGAACGACGGCACCTCCGAAGTTCTGCAACGCTCAGCTCGATGACGATCCCCGACCATCCAGAAAGTGTCGGGATGAGTTCCACCGATGACGCGCAGGACGAGTTGATGCTCCACCGACGCAGGGCTTTCCCTAAGCTCCGCGAATATGACTTCTCCGCGCAGGCTTCCCTAAGCCTCCGACGAATGACCGGGGGAATATGGTGGAGGGGGCACCCACGGCTAAGGAACGATCCAGAGATCAACTTGTGGTCTTGGGTGCCCCGCCCGGATAAAGGAGCCAAGGGGAGGGGCCGCCGCCAGAGGAGGCCGGGGGAGTCCCCCTCCGGGAGTAGGATTCCCTCCAACCTAGTTGAATAGGATTCCGAGGGGAAAGAGAGAGGGGCGCCACCTTTCCTAGTCCTAGTAGGACTAGGGAAGGGGAGGCCCGCCACCAGGGCTGGCCCTTTCCTTTCCACCAAGGCCCACTAGGCCCATATTTCTCGGGGTTCCGAACTCCTGCATCCGAAATTTCCCGATTTCACCGGAACATTTCCATGTCCAAATGTAGGCTTCAATATATCAATCTTTATGTCTCACCATTTCGAGACTCCCGCATGTCCGGATCAATCCGGGACCAAACCCGTACATCAAAACTTATAAACTCATTATGAACGTCATCAAACGTTGCGGGACCTACGGGTTCGAGAACTATGTAGACATGACCTAGAACCATTCTCGTCAATAACCAATAGCGGAACCTGATGCCCATATTGGTTCCTACATATTCTACGTAAGATCTTTATCGGTCAAACCGATAACAACATAGTTGTTCCTTTGTCCCGGTATGTTACTTACCCGAGATTCGATCGCCGGATCCAATACCTAGTTCAATCTCGCACCGTAAGTCTCTTTACTCGTCCGAATAATAATCTCACAACTAACTCATTAGTTGTAATGCTTGCAAGGCTTAAGTGATGTGTATTACCGAGAAGGCCCAGAGATACCCTCCGACAATCGGAGTGACAAAACCTAATCTCAAAATACGCCAACCCAACAAGTACCTTTGGAGACACCTGTAGTACTCTTTATAATCACCCATAGCCAGACGCTTGGTAGTACCCAAAGTGTTCCTCCGTAAACGGGAGTTGCATAATCTCATAGTTACGGAACATGTATAAGTCATGAAGAAAGCAATAGCAACATACTAAACGATCAAGTGCTAGGCTAACGGAATGGGTCATGTCAATCAGATCATTCTCCTAATGATGTGACCTGTTAATCAAATGACAACTCATGTCTATGGTTAGGAAACATAACCATCTTCATCAACGAGCTAGTCAAGTAGAGGCATACTAGTGACACTGTTAGTCTATGTATTCACACATGTATTATGTTTCCGTTAATACAATTCTAGCATGAATAATAAACATTTATCATGATATAAGGAAATAAATAATAACTTTATTATTGCCTCTAGGGCATATTTCCTCAGCCTCCCACTTGCACTAGAGTCAATAATCTAGTTCACATCGCCATGTGATTTAACATCAATAGTTCACATCTATATGTGGTTAACAACCCATAGTTCACATCGACATGTGACCAACACCCAAAGGGTTTACTAAAGTCAGAATCTAGTTCACATCGCCATGTGATTAACACCCAAAGAGTACTAAGGTGTGATCATGTGTTGCTTGTGAGATAATTTTAGTCAACGGGTCCGTACATTCAGAGCCGTAAGTATTTTGCAAATTTCTATGTCACAATGCTCGCACGGAGCTACTCTAGCTAATTGCTCCCACTTTCAATATGTATCCAGATTGAGACTCGTAGTCATCTAGATTAGTTTAAAAACTTGCATCGACGTAACCCTTTACGATAACCTTTTTCACTTCCATAATCGAAAACATATCCTTATTCTACTAAGGATAATTTTGACCGCGTCCATTGATCTACCCAGAACACTATTGCACTCCCTTGCCAAGCTTAGTGGTAGGGTATGCAATAGATCCGACACAAGATGACATACTTTATAGAACCTATGGTGATGCATAGGGAATGACTTTCATTCTCTTTCTATCTTCCGGTGGTCGGGTTTTGAGTCTTACTCAATCTCACACCTTGTAACAGTGCAAGAACTTTTTGACTATTTCATTTTGAACTACTTCAAAATCTTGTCAAGGTATGTATTCGAAAAACTTATCGCCGCCTTGATCTATCTCTATAGATCTTGATGCTCAATATGTAAGCAGCTTCACCGAGGTCTTCCTTTGAAAACTCCTTTCAAATACTTTTATGTTTTGATAATTTACATTATTTCCATCAACAATATGTCATTCAATATATTTATCGAAATTCTAGTGCTACCTCACTTTCTTGTAAATACAGGCTTCTCAAAAGTCTCAGAAAACCATATGCTTTGATCACACTATCAAAGCGCTTATTCCAACTCCAAGATGCTTGCACCACCATAGATGGATCCTGCTTGCACATTTTGTTAGCTCCTTTAGGATTGACAAAACCTTCTGGTTTCCCATACAACTCTTCTTTAATAAATTCATTAAAGAATGTAGTTTTGACATCCATTTGCGATTTCAAAATGTGGCAAGCTAACATGATTCGACAGACTTAAGCATCGCTACGCTTGAGAAAATCTCATTGTAGTCAACACCTTGAACTTGTCGAAAACCTTTTGTGACAAGTCGAGCTTTGTAGATAGTAACACCACATCGTGTCCCCTTCCTCTTGAAGATCCATTTACAATGGCTTGCGATCATCGAGCAAGTCAATCAAAGTCCATACTTTGTTCTCAACATGGATCCTATCCGATTTTATGGCCCAAGCCATTTCTGAATCGGGCTCATCATCCCTCATAGTTCGAGGTTCATCATGGTCAGTAACATGACTTTAACATGATTACCACACTGTGCGGATCTTACTCGAAGACCCACGAGGTTTGGTAAACTTGATTCAAGTTTCATGATCATCATCATTAACTTCCACTAATTGGTGTAGGAATCATGAACTGATTTGGATGAACTACTTTCCAATAAGGAGAAGGTACAATTTCATCAAGTTTTCTTTCCTCCCACTCACTTCTTTCGGAGAAACCTTTCTAGAAAGGATCCATTTTAGCAACGAATGTTTTGCCTTTAGATCTGTGATAGAAGGTGTACCCAACAGTTTTTGGGTATTCTATGAAGACGATTCTCCGAGGGTTCGAGCTTATCGTGAAAACTTTTCACATAAGCATCACAACTCCAACTTTAAGAAACGATCTTAGGTTTATCGCTAAACCATAGTTCATACTGTCATCTCAACGGATTTAGATGGTGCCCTATTAAACGTGAATGCAGCTGCTCAATGCATAACCCAAAACAAGTGGTAAATCGGTAAGATACATCATAGATTGCACCATATCCAATAAAGAGGTTATGACGTCACACACCATTACGTTATGGTGTTCCATGGGAGGTTGAAACTATTCCACATTGTTTTAATCAAGACCAAACTCGTAACTCAAATATTTTTCCTCTGCCGATCATATCGAAACTTTTATTTTCTTGTTACGATGATTCTTCACTTCACTCTGAAATTGAACTTTTTCAAATGTTTCAGATTTGTGTTTCATCAAGATATACCCATATTCTGCTCAAATCATCTTGGGAATACGAAATAACGATATTTGCCACTTAGCATCAACACTTATTGGATCGCATACATCGGTATGTATTATTTCCAAATGTTCAAGAGCTCGTTCCATTGTTCGCTAGAACGGAGTTTTAGTCATCTTGCCCAAAAGGCACGGTTCGTAAGCATCAAATGATTCATAATCAAGTGATTCCAAAAGCCCATCAGCATGGAGTTTCTTCATGCGCTTTTACACTAATATGACCTAAACGGCATAGTACACAAATAAGTTGCACTATCATTATTAACTTTACATCTTTTGGTTTCAATATTATGAATATGTGTATCACATTTATCGAGATCCAACAAACTATTTTCATTGGGTGTATGACTATAGAAGGTTTTATTCATGTAAACATGTAACAATAATTATTCTCTAACTTACATGAATAATCAGATTGTCAATAAAATATGATCAAATCATATCCATGCTCAATGCAAACGCCCAAATAACATTTATTTAGGTTCAACACTAATCCCGATAGTATAGGAAGTAAAGGATGATGATCATATCAATCTTGAACTACTTCCAACACTCATCGTTATTTCCCTTCAACTAGTTTCCGCTTATTTCAGAATCTCCTGTTTCGAAGTTACTAATCTTAGCAAACCAACAAGTATTAAATACTAGGGCTATAAACACTAGTAAGGCACACATCAATAACCTGTATATCAAATATACCCTTGTTCACTTTGCCATCCTTCTTATCCACCAAATATTTGGGTATTCCGCTTCAAAGGACTATTTCCATGTGCAGCAGTATCCAGCCAAAGCTTAGGTCTAGCATTTGGGCTTTTCACCGAAAGCAATTTGCTTGTCCGTTCTTTGAAGTTCTCTTCTTCCTTTGCCATTTTCCTTGAGACTAGTGGTCTTGTCAACCATCAACACTTGATGTTTTTCTTTGATTTCTACCTTCGCCGATTTCAGCATCGCTAAGAGCTCGAGAATCTTTTTCATCCCTTGTATACTATAGTTCATCACTAAGTTCTACTAACTTAGTGATGGTGATTAGAGAATTCGTCAATCACTATCTTATCTCGAAGATTAACCCCACTTGATTCGGGGTTGATTGAAGTACCTGTATTAATCTGAGCACATGCTCACTAGTTGAGCTTCTCCTCCATCTTTTAGCTATAGAACTTGTTGGAGACTTCATATCTCTCAACCTCGGTATTTGGTTGAAATATTAACTTCAATTCCTGGAACATCTCATATGGTCCATGACGCTCAAAACGCCTTTGAAGTCCCGATTCTAAGCCGCTACATGGTGCACTAAACTATCAAGTAGTCATCATATTGAGCTAGCCAAACGCTCATAACGCCTGCGATTCGCCATATTGAGCTAGCCAAACGCTCATAACGCTCTGATCCGCTTCCCTGCAATAGGTCCGCTACCCAGCGTGCATTACGACATAATTCTTCCGCAGCAATGAGGATAAACCTCAGATCACGGATCCAATCCGCATCATTGCTACTAACATCTTTCAATACAATTTTCTAGGAACACATATAAAACATAGGGAAGCAATAACGCTTAGCTATTGATCTACAAATATAATTTGCAAAATACTACAGTGACTAAGTTCATGATAAATTAAAGTTCAATTAATCATATTATTTAAGAACTCCCACTTAGATAGACATCTCTAGTCATCTAAGTGATTACGTGATCCAAATCAACTCAAACCATGTCCGATCATCACGGAGATGGAGAAGTTTCAATGGTGAACATCACTATGTTGATCATATTCTATTATATGATTCACGCTCGACCTTCTCGGCCTCCGTGTTCGGAGGCCATATCCGTATATGCTAGGCTTCGCTAAGTTTAACTCTCGAGTATTCCGCAGGCAGCAACTGTTTTGCACCTGCTTGTATTTGAACGAGAGCCTATCACACCCGATCATCACGTGCAGTGTCTCAAAGACGAAGAACTTTCGAACGGTGCATACTCGTGGAGAACACTTCTTGATAATTTTTAGTGAGAGATCATCTTTATAATGCTACCGCCAATCAAAGCAAGATAAGATGCATAAAGGATAAACATCACATGCAATCAATATAAGTGATATGATATGGTCATCATCATCTTGTGCTTGTGATTCCATCTCTCCTCAAGCAACCGCCATGATCACCATCGCCACCGCGCCACACCTGATCTCCATCGAGTATCGTTGTCGTCTCGCCAACTATTGCTTCTACGACTATCGCTACCGCTAGTGATAAAGTAAAGCAATTACATGGCGCTTGCATTTCATACAATAAAGCGACAACCATATGGCTCTCGCCAAATATCGATAACTTGTTACAAAACATGATCATCTCATACAATAAAATATAGCATCACGCCTTGACCACATCACATCACAACATGCCCTGCAAAAACAAGTTAGACGCCCTCTACTTTGTTGTTGCAAGTTTTACGTGGCTGCTACGGGCTGAGCAAGAACCGTTTACCTACGCATCAAAACCACAACGATAGTTTGTCAAGTTGGTGCTGTTTTAACCTTCGCAAGGACCGGGCGAGCCACACTTGGTTCAACTAAAGTGAGAGAGAGACACCCGCCGTCACCTTTAAGCAACGAGTGCTCGCGGTGAAACCAGTCCCGGAAGCGACGGTAATGTCGGTCCGGCCGCTTCATCTCACAATACCGCTGAACCAAAGTATGACATGCTGGTAAGCAGATGACTTATATCGCCCACAAATCACTTGTGTTCTACCATGCATATGACATCAACGATAAAACCAGGCTCGATGCCATGTTGGGGAACGAGTAATTTCAAAATTTTCCTACGCACACAAGACCATGGTGATGGCATAGCAACGAGGGGAGAGGTCCGCCCACGCACTGTGAGACCGAAGCGAAGCGCTATAAAACGCGTTGATGTAGTCGACGCCTTCACGATCCGACCGATCCAAGCACCGAACGACGGCACCTCCGAAGTTCCGCACACGCTCACTCGATGACGATCCTGACCATCCAGCAAAGTGTCGGGATGAGTTCCACAAGACGACGGCGCAGGACGATGTTGATGCTCCACTGACGCAGGCTTCGCCTTAAGCCCGCGACGATATGATTCTCCGCGCAGGGCTTCCCTAAGCTCCCGACGATATGACCAAGGGAATATGGTGGAGGGGGCACCGACACGGCCAAGGAACGATCCGAGATCAACTTGTGTGTCTTGGGTGCCCCCGCCTGAATAAAGGAGCCAAGGAGGGGGCCGGCCAGAGGAGGCGCCAGGAGTCCTACTCTCCGGAGTAGGATTCCTCCAATCCTAGTTGGAATAGGATTCTCCTGAGGGGAAAGAGAGAGAGGGGCGCCCACCTTCCTAGTCCTAGTAGGACTAGGGAAGGGGAGGCGCGCCACCAGGGCTGGCCCTTTCTCCTTTCCACCAAGGCCCACTATGGCCCATATAGTTCCTTGGGGTTCCGTAACCTCCTGCATCTCTAATTCCCGATTTCACTCGAACATTTCCGATGTCCAAATGTAGGCTTCCAATATATCAATCTTTATGTCTCACCATTTCGAGACCTCGTCATGTCCGTGATCACATTCGGGACTAACAACCTTCGTACATCAAAACTTATAAACTCATTTGAATTCATCGAAACGTGTTGCAGGACTCACGGGTTCGAGAACTATGTAGACATGACCTAGAACCATTCTCTCAATAACCAATAGCGGAACCTGGATGCCCATATTGGTTCCTACATATTCTACGAAGATCTTTATCGTCAAACCGATAACATAACGTTGTTCCCTTTGTCATCGGTATGTTACTTACCCGAGATTCGATCGGGATCCAATACCTAGTTCAATCTCACGTAAGTCTCTTTACCTCGAATACATCATCTCA
>JAHIAM010021283.1:0-16652 GCA_021605205.1 Aegilops longissima | reverse complement strand
GATCACCGGTCGATGAGGAAGATATGACGATGGCGGTCCCACAGGCCTCCTGTTAGCTTTTCGGGAGAGGCATGGTGCGGAGCCGGAGGTGCTGGACTGATCGGGAGGCAAGGCATCGGGCGTGGCAGCAACGAGCGGCGGCGACGGTGGCGCCTGGTTCAGCGAGAGAGATGGAGCAGAGGGGAGGAGGGCCTCGGGAAGAGTGAGAGGGTCGGGAGTGTGTGTCAACGCCTGGCATCCAGAGCAACGCTGGAAGGCGGAGGGAAGCAGGAGGTGCCCGAGGCGCGTGGTCCGCAGCAAGGGCACACGCCCGCGCCCTCCGTCCCCAAGGAAGGGACGATCGGCACGATTAGAAGGATCGGGCTCATGGCTGGGCGACCAAAGGCGCCTGTGTCATTATCTCTCTATATATATATTAATAATTTGTTCTACTTTTCTATTTTTGTTATTCTGCTTTTGATTTAGTTTATAGCCCAAATCATTTTAATAAATCTTGAAAATAATTGTGGGCATTAAATGAATTATTATAGAGGCCCTTAACTATTTTCAGAATTGTTGGAGCATTTAAAATATTAATAGTATTTAAATTCCCAATTCAAATACAATATGGATTATTCAAAATCCGTAATGTCCTAAAATATTGGCATCATTTTGGTAGAGGTTTTCACCTTTATCAAAAATCATGAACATTTTCAAAGGGCATTTTGGGTTCATTGAAAATATTGTTTATTTGAACCTAGTTGAATTCATTTAGTGCTAGGGTTTCAACAATCCCCATTTCAAGTTTCTTTTGGAAATAAACATGATGACATGATAAGCAAGCAAAGTAAAACAAGAGCTGATCGAGGTCGTGATAATACCTTTCCTCCACGCCAATATTTGTTGCGCCTAAACCATAAGAGTCGTTGTGATGTACCTAGCGGCAACGATCAAATGGTCAACGCCAGACCGGTGGCGCAGAGGCAGGTCGACGAGGAGGCAGGCGATGGCGACCCAGGGATGGCAAGCCAAAGATCCTCGGCAGGCCTGTGCCGGAAGGCAAGGTGCCCGCAGGTCCGATGCCACCAAGGCAAAGGCTCAACAATGAAAGTGAGGTGGTAGAAGAAGAAGATGATGCAGCACCTGGTTTACTTTGTCCCCTCTTGTGGGGCTAGGTCGAGGTACTATGTCGGCAGAAATTGCTCTTCGCCTCCTTATGGCCTCAAGGAAGTTGCATCATTACTTCCAAGCCCATGAGATCACTGTCGCCACCCGCCTCCCATTGCAACGGATATCGCATAACCCAGATGCGATCGAAGGATTGTGGAATGGGCCCTGAGTTGTCAAGTTTTGGGTTGAAGTTTGAAAGTACTCGACAATCTAGAGCAGTAGTCTTGGCGGAGTTCATTGCAGAATGGACCTCAACGCCTCGACGAGGAAATACAGAGACCGCTTCCCCGTAAGGAAGCACGAATCGGATCATGTACTTTGATGGGGCTTTCGCTGCAGGCGCCGGGCCGTGTGCTGCTTGTCGCACCCACGGAGAGGACCTCAAGTATGTGATCCAGATGCACTTTCCTGTGGAGATGTCCACAAACAACACCGCTGAGTACGAGGGGCTTTTGTTGGTCTCGTGATCGGCGCATCTTTGGGTGAAGAAGCTCATCGTCAGGGTGATTCGCACTTTGTCGTCAGCAAGTCAACAAGGATTACCGAGCCCATTAATGGAGGCCTACGAGATGAAGTGAGGAAGATGGAGGAGCGCTTTGATGGTATCCATGTGGAGCACATTCCCGAGCGGAGAACGACATCACCGACACTCGTCAAGCATGCCGCATTCAAGCTACATGTGGAACCGTACCTTTTTGATCCGTTAACTCAGCCATCCGTCGAACCATCAATGGGGCGGAAAAGCGGAGGAAATCAGGTCCCGGCGAGTACTTTCTTCCACCGAGCCCCCGGGCTGCCGGCAAGGATGTTGTCGGTAGAGCTCGCCAAAGAGCATCGCTCCGCAGGCGCCAAGCCCGCCGTGGAGACAGCTGCTCCCATGGCGAGGAAATGCCTTTGGTCCTGCCGTTGAGCCCTGTGCTCCAGCTGGGGGAGCAACATATTGTCCGATTCTTCCAAACAGGGAACTTCGAGGAGCAGGAAGAAGCGAAGTAGCCTGTTCGGTCTGCTCTGCACCAGTTGCCGATGACGCCCCTGACAGGAGAAGCCCGAACGGTGTGAAATTGAAGTGCATCCCCGGGAGGAAGGACTGGAGCTGTTGGCGAGATACATGGAGGCATATGTGGCTCCACATAGGCTCGACGGCCTTGCCGGAAGGCGTCCGCAAGGTTTCATTTGGCCCACCGCCTCCATGATGCCGATTTACACTAGTAACCAAGTGTGAAGCATGTCGCCCATTCAAAGAACCTTCATCAACCAGCTCAAGCCCTTCAAACGATCCTCTCTCCCCGCCATTCTCGGTCTGGGGCTCAACATATCGGGCCCCTTCCCGGCTGTCGGGGCATTGAGTACTTGTACGCTGTAATCAACAAGTTCACAAAGTGGCCGGAAGTGGAACCAGAGAAACGTGACAAGACAACAGCCATAAAGTTCTTCAAGGAACTGTTCTACCGCTTTGGTGTGCCAAGCAGAATTATCACCGACAAGGGAACACAGTCACAAGCCACACCTTCATGCAGACATTCAAGACCTCGCAGAAGGTCTGTTTTGCTTCCATGGCACACCCCGAGCAACGCAAGCCGGAGAGGGCAAATGCTGAAGTGTTGCGAGGCTCGAGAACAAAGACCTTTGACAGCTGCACAAGAGCGGAAGGCGCTGGATTGATGAGTTGCCGGGCGGTTCTTTGGTCGATCAGAGGACGCCAAATCGAAGCATCGGTCGACACCCCTTTGCCCTAGTATATGGGGGCAGAGGCAGTTCTCCCCATGGAACTCATATATGGGTCACCCGAGTGCTCGCTATGATGTGGGAGCAAGAGCAGTTATGCAAGATGACGCAATGCTCCTCAAGGAAGATCGCCTTCGGCAGCGTGAGAGCTGCATGCTACCAAAGAAAGCGCTGCGCTACCATAGACGCCAGTGTTCATGCCCGAAGCTTTGAGGAAGGCGACCTTGTTCTTCGGCGCTCATGCCAAGAATACCAACAAGTTGACGCCAAGTGGAGGGCCCTTATCGGTATACGAGTCACCAGTGCCCGTGCAGTCCGGCTCGAGACCAAGATGCCATCCCAGTGAGTAATTCCTCGAACGCCGAGCATCTTCGCAAGTTTTACCTATATATGCGGCTTGCCGGACTCCCGCAAGCCACCTTTTGTACAAGCTTTGCGGCAAGGCATGTAACCCTTTGTACAAAGCCAGCGCGACCCCGAGCACAATAAATGAAGCGCTTATGCCTAAGTTATAGCATGCATGCTAGGTCGAAGTCTCTTCCTTGGTTAGGGTTGATAGTACTAAACCTTAGCCTAGAGGTCGAGTTCAGATCTCACGTTTTTTATGTCCTCCTTGGTTCTGCAGGCACTTGGGCATTTCGCTGAGCTACTTGGAAGAAAGGGAACGGACAGGTTCCACCCCCGCAAACCAAAGTTGCCGGGCTGTAAGTACAAGGATCCAACCGCGATAAGACAAGGTTGCCGGGGCTGCAGATCCAGATAAGTCTTTCATCATCTATAATGCATTTCGAACGGAACTAGGGCATGTGAAACCTCGTTTCATCTCCGGGCTACCGTTCCCTTTTTCCTATACCTAAGGATTATCTCCTGGTCCGGATTTGGTTGTAGCCAAGCGGGCAAGGAGGTAGAACGAGGAGCCTAAGCCCACTTCATCCCTGCCTCCGCCAAGAGCGCGAGAATGGTTGAGCAGTGAGGGTGGCGGCAAGGCATGTTGCTGAGCAAAAACGCTTATCTTAATAAGTAACAAGGATTCGCCGTGTCACGGGTCTACCCACTAACGAAAAACCCGCAAACATCCCTTTTTCATTAAAAACATCCCACACAGGTACAGTTCATATGGAATGAAAACATGAGCAAGGGGATTACAAGTTGTAATTTAACAAAGGCCCAAGGCTTACAAACTAAAAAGAGATAAGATGCTCAGAATCCCTTTCTTGTCCCTCTCCTCGTGAGGCAGGTCAAGAAGGCGAAGGGCAAACGGGCACCTAGGCGAAGCTACGAGCAGCGTAAAGCACCAAGAGAACACCTCGTGGCTACCCAAGGGTGGGCCGTGATGACGGTGCCGGGAAAGGAGCAGGAAGACGAGGCGGCAGGTCGCCGGATAGGCGATTTAAGGCATCAGCTTCACAGATTCGATTTGACGGACTTGCCGCCGCCTCTTCCTTTTCCCGCAGCCTTCCGACGCCAGCCGCCCAAGGAGACGGCCCCGAGAAGTTCTAGGAGCTGGTCCCTCCCCGCAAAACTCCCCGGAGGAGCGGGCGAGGCAGATGTTGCTGCCGCACCCGCCGCATGGGGCATCCGACGCCTAGTCGGACTCGCCCTCGCATCTGCCAGCTGCCCTCCTTGTCACTCTCGCCGAGGAAGATCTCGACGTCGGAGTCCCCTGCCGGAGGAGCTCTCCACGCAGCACTTCAGTGAGTTCCAAAGTCCCTAAAGACCTTGACGGAGAGCAGCCTGCCCTCCATTAATTTGAAGTAGAGGACGAGCCGCCTGTCAGCTGTGGATGTGAGCAAACATCTTCCATCCACGGCGGAGGTACATGACCCGAGGAGTCGGCGGAGGTACATGACCGTGTGCTCTATTCCCGCAGCCCCTCATGTGCAACCTCGAGGGACTGGGCGGTCACGCGCCATCTCCCGAGCAAATAGGGTAGGAAGACTAAAACGCAATGCGGAGGTGGCACAGCTCGATGAAGAACTCGCAGGGCTGGTCGCCAACGCGCCCTTCGCTCGCAAAAGGCATCATTGGCGGGGCGAGGCGCACGCCACCCGCCCCTCCTCTTCCCGAAGCACCACGACTCTACCACGGCTTCCCACGGCCTCACCCTCCACCTTCCTCGCAGCGGCCCACCACCGCGGGCTAAGGAGGAGGAGGGACGTTGTCGAGCGACCACCCCGCCACCGCCGAGGGACCGGGCTTCACTCTCCATGGTGGATGAGAGGAAGAAGAGGCAGGAGGAGGTAGAAGATAGAAGAATGAGGGATGCCATCTCCCTTCCCTCTCCTTATAAAAGGGCGGGTAGGCTCGGCCGCCTGGCCACCAATCCAGCCACCAAGGCGCAGGGAATCAGACCCACCCGCTGCCCCAACTAGCGACGCCCCTTCTCATCTCCACCGCTACACCCCAAGCGATGGAAGACGCGGTATAACGCGAGAACCGAGGGGACGGGTGAAGCGACTCTCCGCACCCCGTGATCGGGGTGGGTTTAAAGACCGCAACCCGCCCCATTCAAGAATGAGCCGCTCCACGCCCCTCTTTTTATGGGGAAGGCACGACGCTTTATCGCGATGTACGATGCGCATGGAACCGCCACGATGCCGCCACGCGCATTCAACGCGGTCGGGAAGCACATCAGCAGAAAGTTTTACCGCGTAAAACCCTTACCGTCCTTCGACACCTTTTGGGCCTGGCCCAACAACGTGTCGCGCTTATGTGTGTGATACATCTCCAACCTATCTATAATTTTTGATTGCTCCATGCTATATTATCTATTGTTTTAGACTATATTGGGCTTTATTTTTCCACTTTTATATTACTTTTGGGACTAACCTATTAACAAGAGGCCCAGCCTGATTGTCTGTTTTTTGCCTATTTCAGATTTCAAGAAATAGAATATCAAACGGAGTCCAAACGGAATGAAACCTTCGGGAACGTGATTTTCTCATCGATAAAATCCAGAGACTTGGACCTCGCCCAAGAAAGGAGGGAGGCGGCCACGAGGGTGGAGGGCGGCCCCACTAGGGCGCCGCCTGTGGGCCCCAAGCTCCACCGACGCACTCTTCCTCCTATATATACCCACGCACTTCAACAGATCAGATACGGAGCCAAAACCTAATTCCACCGCCGCAGCTTTTTGTATCCACGAGATCCCATCTTGGGCCTGTTCCAGAGTTCACCGAAGGGGATTCCACCACGAGGGCTTCTACATCATCATCATAGCCCTCCGATGAAGTGTGGGTAGTTTACTTTAGACCTTCGGTCCATAGTTAGTAGCTAGATGGCTTCTTCTTTTGGATCTCAATACAATGTTCTCCCGCCTCTCGCAAGTGCATCAATTCGATGTAATCTTCTTTTATGTGTTTGTTGAGACCGATGAATGGTGGGTTTATGATCTAGATTATCTATGAGCAATATTTGAATCTTCTCTGAATTCTTTTATGTATGATTTAGTTATCTTTGCAAGTCTCTTCAATTATCCGCTTGGTTTGGCCAACTAGATTGGTAGTTCTTGCAATGGGAGAAGTGCTTAGCTTTGGGTTCAATCTTGTGGTGTCCTTACCAAAGGATGTAAAGGGTTGCAAGGCACATATTGTATTGTTTCCATCGAGGATAACAAGATGGGGTATTTATCATATTGCATGAATTTATTCCTCTACATCATGTCATCTTTCTTACATGCACTCTGCTTTCATTAACTTAATACTCTAGATGCATGCCGGATAGCGGTCGATGAGTGGAGTAATAATAGTAGATGCAGTGAGTCGGTCTACTTGTCTCTGGACGTGATGCCTATATACATGATCATACCTAGATACTCTCATAACTATGCTCAATTCTGCCAATTGCTCAACAAGAATTGCTCACCCACCGTGAAAATACTTATGCTCTTGAGAGAAGGCACTAGTGAAATCTATGGCCCCGGTCTATTTTCATCATATTAATCTTCCTACTTTTATTATTGTTTTTCTTTTAATTTATGCTTTTATTTTACTTTGCATCTTTATAACAAAAATACCAAAAATATTATCTATCATCTCTATCGATCTCACTGTAAGTGACCGTGAAGGGATTGACAACCCCTATTCGCTGGTTGCAGGAGTTATTTGCTTTGTGTAGGTACGAGGGACTTGCACGTGGCCTCCTACCGGATTGATACCTTGGTTCTCAAAAACTTAGGGAAATACTTACGCTACTCGCTGCATCATCCTCACCTCTTCGGGAAAACCAACGCAAGCTCAAGACGCAGCAAGAAGGATTTCGGCGCCGCTGTCGGGAGTCTACACAAAAGTCAACATACCAAGTACCCATCACAATCCCTTATCTCTTGCATTACATTATTTGCCATTTGCCCTCGCTTTTCCTCTCCCCACTTGACCCTTGCCGCTTTATTCGCCTCTCTTTCCAAATCTCCTACTCTTTTGGCTTGCCTTTTTCGTTTGCTTGTGTGTTGGGTTAGTTGTTGCCATGGCTCAATCAAAAGAACTAAGGGTCCTTTCCAGGTTCTAGTACCTTGATAACCCTTTTATCCTCTCTAAGCTCATAAATAATGATGCTACTAAAAGACTCCACCGGGTTACCAATGAGAGGTTAAATAATTTTGATGAAGATGACTTAGAATTTTTCGTTATTTACTTGATGAGTCTTTAAAAGATGCTTGGGATAGGTTATTAAGAATTGGCTAGCTATGTACCACAATATCAAATTGAGGTTTACCTAAAAGTTTCTATATTGGATTGCTCTGATTCTTTCAAACAAGTTCTAGAATCTATTTTTGATGAAGGTTTTCTTGAAGGATGCTATAGATACCTATGAAAAAATTAAAACTATATTTGGGCACCCCATGAATGATAAGGTTGAGTCTACCACGCCTTTATGCTTCTATCAAAACGAAATTATTAAAGAGATGAAGTCTAGTTTGGAGGCAAACTTCGTAATGTGCTTAATCTTACTTCTTCCATTAATGTCCATATGCTTACCTTAAATAGAAGAATGAATGCTATAGAGAGGATACCTCTCTCCTAGTGCCAAAGATGGCAATACCTAGATCTATCCTTGCTTTTATGCCTAGCTAGGCGTAAACGATAGCGCTTTGTTGGGAGGCAAGCCAATTTTATTTTAGTTTTTTGTTTTTGTTTCTGTTTAGGAATAAATAATCCATCTACTTTCTGTTTAGATGTGGTTTTATGTTTTAATTGGTGTTTGTGCCAAGTTAAACCTATAGGATCTTCTTGGATAATAGTTATTTGATCTTGCTGTAATTTCCAGAAACTTTTGGTTCACAAAAACAATTGTTAAAAATAACCAGATCGTGATAAAATAGTGATTCCAATTGATGCTGATCAATAAACAAATTTCCTAGGTCGTCCTAGTTTTTCTGAATTTTTGGAGTTACAGAAGTTTGCGTTAGTTACAGATTACTACAGACTGTTCTGTTTTTGACAGATTCTGTTTTGCGTGTGTTGTTTGCTTATTTTGATGAATCTATGGCTAGTAAAATAGTTTATAATCCATGGAGAAGTTGGAATACAGTAGGTTTAACACCAATATAAATAAAGAATGAGTTCATTATATTACCTTGAAGTGGTCTTTTGTTTTCTTACGCTAACGGAGCTCACGAGATTTCTGTTGAGTTTTGTGTTGTGAAGTTTTCAAGTTTTGGGTGAATTTTTTTGATGGATTATGGAACAAGGAGTGGCAAGAGCCTAAGCTTGGGGATGCCCATGGAACCCCCAAGATAATATAAGGACACCAAAAATTCAAAGCTTGGGGATGCCCCGGAAGGCATCCCCTCTTTCGTCCACTTCCATCGGTAACTTTATTTGGAGCTATATTTTTATTCACTACATGATATGTGTTTTGCTTGGAGCGTCTTGTATTATTTGCGCTTTGCTTGTTAGTTTACCAAAATCATCCTTGCTGTACACACCTTTTGAGAGATCCATACATGAATTGGAATTTGTTAGAATAGTCTATGTGCTTCACTTATATCTTTTGAGCTTCATATTTTGCTCTATGTGCTTCACTTATATCTTTGAGAGTTATAATTTTGCTCTAGTACTTCATTTATATCTTTTAGAGCACGGTGGTGGATTTGTTTTAATGAAACTATTGATCTCTCATGCTTCACTTAGATTATTTTGAGAGTCTTAAATAGCATGGTAATTTGCTTAAAATAACAATATGCTTGGTATTCAAGATTTGTAAAACTATCTTTTGAGTGTGTTGAATACTAAGAAAAGTTTGATGCTTGATAATTGTTTTGAGATATGAAGGTGATAATATTAGAGTCATGATAGTTGAATAATTGTGAATTTGAGGAATGCTTGTGTTCAAGTTTGTGATTCCCGTAGCATGCACGTATGGTGAACCGTTATGTGATGATGTCAAGCATGATTTATTTATTGATTGTCTTCCTTATGAGTGGCGGTCGGGGACGAGATGGTGTTTTCCTAGCAATCTATCCCCTAGGAGCATGTGTGTAATACTTTGCTTTGATAACTTGTAGATTTTTGCAATAAGTATATGAGTTCTTTATGACTAATGTTGAGTCCATGGATTATACGACATTTCTTACCCTTCCACCATTGCTAGCCTTTCTAATACAGCAGACTTTTCACGTATCATACACCCACCATAAACCTTCCTCAAAACAGCCACCATACCTACCTATCATGGTATTTCCATAGCCATTCGAGATATATTGCCATGCAACTTTCCACCGCTCCGCTTATTATGACACGCCCATCATTGTCATATTGGTTAGCATGATCATTTAGGTGACATCGATTTGTGGCAAAGCCACCGCTCATAATTCTTTCATGCATGTCACTTATGAATCATTGATACCCTGACACCTGCTCATGCATACACATAGAGTCATATTTTGTTCTAAGTATCGAGTTGTAATTGTTGAGTTGTAAGAAAATAAAAGTGTGATGATCATCATTTTAGAGCATTGTCCCAAGTAAGGAAAGGATGATGGAAACTATGATTCCCCATAAGTCGGGATGAGCCTCCGGACGAAAAAAGAGGCCATAAAAAAGAGAAAAGGCCCAATAAAAAATGAGAGAAAAGAGAGAAGGGACAATGTTACTATCCTTTACCACACTTGTGCTTCAAAGTAGCACCATGATCTTCATAATAGAGAGTCTCTCGCTTTTTTCACTTTCATATACTAGTGGGAATTTTTCATTATAGAACTTGGCTTGTATATTCCAATGATGGGCTTCTCAAATTGCCCTAGGTCTTCATGAGCAAGTTTAGTTGGATGCACACCCACTTAGTTTCATTTGTTGAGCTTTCATATGCTTATAGCTCTAGTGCATCTGTTGCATGGCAATCCCTACTCACTCACATTGATATCTATTGATGGGCATCTCAATAGCCCGCTGATACGCTCTAGTTGATGTGAGACTATCTTCCTCTTTTGTCTTCTCCACAACCACCATTCTATTCCACATATAGTGCTATATCCATGGCTCACGCCATGTATTGCGTGAAGATTGAAAAGTTTTGAAAATGTCAAAAGTATGAAACAATTCCTTGGCTTGTCATCGGGTTGTGCATGATTTAAATATTTTGTGTGGTGAAGATAGAGCATAGCTAGACTATATGATTTGTAGGATAACTTTCTTTGGCCATGTTATTTTGAGAAGACATGATTGCTTTGTTAGTATGCTTGAAGTATTATTATTTTTATGTAAATATGAACTTTTATCTTGAATCTCTGGATCTGAATATTCATACCAAAATTAATAAGAATTACATTGAAATTATGCCAAGTAGCACTCCGATCAAAAATTCTCTTTTATCATTTACCTACCGAGGACGAGCAGGAATTAAGCTTAGATGCCCGATACGCTCCAACGATCTATAATTTTTGATTGCTTCATGCTATATTATCTATTGTTTTGGACTATATTGGGCTTTATTTTCCACTTTTATATTACTTTTGGGACTAACCTAATAACCGGAGGCCAACCTAATTGTTTTTTTTTGCCTATTTCAGTATTTCAAGAAACGGAATATCAAACGGAGTCCAAACGGAATGAAACCTTTGGGAATGTGATTTTCTCATCGATTAGATCCAGGATACTTGGACCTCGGCAATAAAGGAGGGAGGCGGCCACGAGGGTGGAGCGCGGCCCCCGCCTCGTGGGTCCCCCGCTCCACCGACGCACACCTTCCTCCTATATATACCTACGCATTCCAACAGATCGATACTTAATCCAAAACCTAATTCCACCGCGCAACTTTCTCAGATCCACGAGATCCCATCTTGGGGCCTGTTCGAGTCTCACTAAGGGGATTCCACCATGAAGGGCTTCTACATCATCATCATAGCCTCTTTGATGAAGTGTGAGTAGTTTACTTGCACCTTCGGGTCCATAGTTAGTAGCTAGATGGCTTCTTCTCTTTTGGATCTCAATACAATGTTCTCCCTCTCTCGTGGAGATCTATTCGATGTAATCTTCTTTTGGTGTGTTTGTTGAGATCGATGAATTGTGGGTTTATGATCAAGATTATCTATGAGCAATATTTGAATCTTCTATGAATTATTTTATGTATGATTGAGTTATCTTTGCAAGTCTCTTCAATTATCCGCTTGGTTTGGCCAACTAGATTGGTAGTTCTTGCAATGGGAGAAGTGCTTAGCTTTGGGTTCAATCTTTGTGTCCTTACCAAGTGATGTAAAGGGTTGCAAGGCACGATTGTATTGTTGCCATCGAGGATAACAAGATGGGGTATTTATCATATTGCATGAATTTATTCCTCTACATCATGTCATCTTGCTTAAGGCGCTACTTCGCTTTCAATAACTTAATACTCTAGATGCATGCTGGATAGCGGTCAATAAGTGGAGTAATAGTAGTAGATGCAGCAGAGTCGGTCTACTTGTCTCGGACGTGATGCCTATATATATGATCATATCTAGATACTATCATAACTATGCTCAATTATGTCAATTGCTCAACAAGAATCCGCTCACCCAAAGGTAAAATACTTATGCTCTTGAGAGAAGCCACTAGTGAAATCTATGGCCCCGGTCTATTTTCATCATATTAATCTTCCTACGCCTTTATAATTGTTTTGCTTTTTTACTTTGCCTTTTATTTTACTTTGCATCTTTATACCTAAAAATACCAAAATATTATCTATCATCTCTATCGATCTTACTCTCGTAAGTGACCGTGAAGGGATTGACAACCCCTATTCGCTTGGTTAGCAGGAGTTATTTGCTTTGTGTAGGTACGAGGGACTTGCGCGTGGCCTCCTACTGGATTTATACCTTAGTTCTCAAAAACTGAGGGAAATACTTACGCTACTTCATCGATCACCCTCTCCTCTTCTGGAGAAAACCAACGCAAGCTCAAGATCGAGCAGGTGGCCAGTGCCTGGGCCCTTTGCGTGTACAATAGAAGGGCACATCTTTGTACCCCTTTACCGTGCACGGACAGTTGGAGCCACGCCCACGGCCGCACTAAGCAGAACTGGGGTGAACTAAGGTAAAACCAAAGCCCAAGACAATCAAGACAATGCCAAGACCAAGAACGCAAAGAAGCAAAGGGATGGAGCAGCTTCTGCAAGACCTTGTCGGGACGGCCCAAGAGCCTCGGCAAGACCTTTACCGGGCAGCACGCCCAAACACCAATAGAGCGAGCCGCCTTGAGCCCACGGTCTCCAACACCATCAACCACGCTCAAGTAGGGCTCCATAGGCACCTCCATAGTGGCGCAGATCTTTGTGAAGACAAGGAACGCCAAGATCGATGAGGATTGAAGACAATGATCTCGGCAAGATCCTTGCCGAGGAGAGCCACAAGACCCCGCAAGATCCTTGTCGGGACGACAACACACCACAGCAAGAGCCTTGCCAGCCGCCCACAAGTCCTCACCAAGGGCGCGCCACCGCCAGTTCAAGCCACCAAATCTCCACCGCCCACATGCAGCCGCAAGCCCAACCAGCTGGGAAGGCACCGCGGGCAACATGCAGCTTCTGCACTAACTCAACAGCGCCTGCGTAGGCACGCAGATCTTCTTGAAGACCTTACCACCGCCACCTCACCTGCCTGCTCGCCTACATGGCGCCACGCCGCATCGCCGCCAGTATGCCAGATCGGAGCGGAGGAGGAGCGGCGACGGACGGTACGGCCTCGCCTCCCGCCCCTGAAAAAGCTAGAGGATACCTCAAAGAACGCATTAAATGCGCTAGTCCTGTAATACGAAAGTGATTAGCTCAGAAGCACCGATGCCTTTCCACCACCTGTGCCATTGTGGCAGCCCTTTCGACTATAAAAGGAGGCCCATGGCATACCGGAAGAGGATTCGCTCTTTGAACCATGCACCCACTATAGGTAGTTCGAGAGCTCAAGAACTCTAAAATACAGCCACCAAAGCAGGACTAGTGTTTTGTGCATCCTCGCGCCAACTCGGGTAAACGATCCTTGTGCTGATTACTAATCCTTCTTCTCGCAACCTCGCGCCGGAAACCGTAGTAGGGATTCTTGTGATCCCATAGGTGTCGCTCCACAGCGACACGCCGGGGCTACCGCTACCCCACGCTTCCATCGACAAGTTCAGCAAGTGGGCGGAAGTGGAAGCCGTCTCGCACTATCCCGGGCATTCGCATCAAGTTCATCAAGGGTCTCATGAGCCGCTTGGTTCCCAACCGCCATCACAGATAACGCCCGCAATTCACTAGTAACCTCTTCAAAACATACTATGCTAACCTTGGAACGGAGATCTTCACGCCTGCAAGGCACACACCAGAGCAATGGTCGGCCGAACGCGCCAACGCAGAGGTCCCGAGGGGCCTCAAGACCATGACCTTCAAGAAGACGCCGAGGCTCGCGGCAGGGCTGGCATGATCAGCCCAGCCATGCGTGGTCCATCCGCACCACCGCCACCAACCAACGGGCGAGACCACGCTCTTCCTTGTTCACGGAGTCAAGCGGTCCTCCTCACCAGGTCAGCATCGCCCGCACGGGTCCCCGGCGCTGATGAAACGCAGCAGACGCCACGCGGGAATGGACCTCGCGGGGAGGAATGTCGCCGTGAAGCTGCACTAAGGGCGGCAAGGTACCAGCAGGCGCCACGGCGATACCATCGCCGCCTGCATCAGCTCCAGGACGCCGAGGCGGGCGACCTCGCCCCGAGCGGGTCCTCTCCGTGAAGGGCTGCACAAGCTCTCACCTATGTGGAGGGCCCGCTGTGGTCATCCATCTCTCCAGTTCGGGCGCCGGTGCCTCGAGACGCACAACGGGTACCCATCCGTAACGCCTGAACATCCAAAGACCTCCGAAGTTCTACCTTTGAAGCAAGGCCCAAAGGTTTATGAAGAAAGGCCCAAGGCCTATGAAGAAGGCCCGTGATCGTGAAGAATCGCTGCCCGTGAAACTCTCACATAATAATGAGTGGGTTGTACATGCCTCGAGTCTCGGAGTGCCGCCTCGGTCCTCGAGGGCTCCTCCCACGCCTAGTGGCATCACTTAGCTCCACGCGGTGAGAAGACAGAAGACTAGACTAGGTGCCGGACGTGGCTTTTCATTTTCTTTCCGTAGTTGGCTCGCTTTCTTTTAATCAAGCTTGCTTCGTGTTCCTTGATGATTTGGTTCCGCTTTTTTCGCTTATTTATGACTCTAGTTCACCTGTTTCTTTTCGTGATACCTCGCGAGGGGCTAGGCAGTGCCCTCACGAGTGTTTTTCTTTTTGCTTTTCCTTCTCGCCTCCGTCTGCTTTCTCGAGGCACCCTCGCTCGAGCCCACAAGTTGGCGATCTCTCCTAATTCGGCCCCTGCACCGTGATATGAAGCGCTGGGTCAAGGCTCGGTGAATGATAAGTTTCCTGAGCTTCCTAATGAATTTATTGCAGTTCTTGAGCCACCAATAAGTCAAGACAGCACAGAAACAAGTGCCTCATGAAGAGGAGGCTGCCCCAAATGCGCCAAGCTAAGTTATTCTCGCACAAAATAATGACACAACACGGAAACAACAAGCATAGCGAATGATTGAGGAATCATAGTTCGATACACGCCTCCGGCCCATACGGTTTCATTTTGATGCAGGAAAGAAAGAAGAACAAAACAAAAGCGGGCGCCGCCCAGCGTCCACGGGTAGGCCCATGGCGCCGCCCCAGCTTAGCCGAATCCTCCTCACGCTTCACGGAGGCGCGATGATGTGACGACCTGCTACCACCTTTTGAAGCAGCGGCGGCATGGCGGATGGTCGAGCCGCCGCTGTTGGAGCTGCGCCAGAGAAGAGCCACCGTATTGACGAGGCGCGCGCTGGCTCACCGCCTCTTCAGGCCGCCGCCAAGGCCAAGCACCATCTCGCCTCATTCATCTCCGGAAGCACCCGCGCCGCATCATCTTTCCCCAAACACCCTCACGAGGGTCGATCACCGCTATACTTGAAATGGAGGGTGCACTCCGCTTGCCCAACAAGGCGGCTTAACGCCTTCCAACCGCTGGCTAGAGCTATGTTGCTCGCGGCGGAGACCTCAACCACGCACTCCAAGAGGCCTCTCTGCCAGCAGCCGTCTACCGCAGCCTGAGCCCGCCCGACCAGAGGCTGGCAGCTCGTCGATGAAGAAGCGCGAAGCCAGCGCTTGCCACCAGATCCTCCGACCATACAACAAACTCCGCAGACTCGCGAGTGCAAGCGGCGGGAGGCTCAAGAACCACGACACGCCTCCTTCATCGACGGGACTGCCACGACCGAGCCGCCACGCAAAGCAGCGCCATCCCGGAGCGGGGGCCGGCGGAGTCGCGGTGGCTCACGCCCCGCTTACGCTGGAGCTGCCTCGCGAGGGCCTTTCTCTTCGCGGCGGAGAACTCTTCGATGGTGCCATGCACTACAAAAAAAAGACACATCCATGACATTTTGGGCAACGAATTTTTTTTCCTGTCATACATTGACACTTCTATGACGATAATTATGACAAAACCCGTATCATCATAGATGTGGTGGGCCTACTTCGGACAAAAATCATGATGAAAATGGGCTTTTCGCCCGGGCGGGCCGGAGACGCAGCTACATGAAATTCTTTTGGCAGTCCATGACGGAAAAACCGTGGTAGAAGCGAGGGGAGGAAAATTTCGGGAGTTGCCGTTACGGTGGGAGGTCGGGGCCGAAGCGATGCGCTGCTTTTCTCATACACGACGCGCATGTGTGCGTAGGCGTGGTTCTAATCAACTCCGAAGCGAGGCGCAGTCTAATCGAACCCGAGCAATTGCACCGCAGTTACGCTATCGAACCCGAGCGATCTATCGATGGTCGTTAATCAACCGACGAGCGATTCTTCACTATCGCCGCTAATTGAAGCCGATCGATGCTGCCTCCGAATGAACAAAGGAGCGCTATGGGGGTTTGATGAACAAAGGAGCGTATGCTTGCTCTCGGATGAACAGGACCCGTGGTGTGGTGGAGGGCTGGATGAAAAGAGACGGTGGAGGGTGCCCATTTAGGGGTGGTTGAACAGACCCCGTGGTGTGGAGGGCTGGATGAACAGCTGACGGTGGAGGGTGGTTGAACAAGAGTCGTGGAGAGGTGGTGGAGGATGGATGAACAGAGCCCGTGGAGGCCGGAGGAGGTCGACGTGGAGATGAACAGATCCGTGGAGTCCTGCTTTGCAGACGCCCACCACTCCCGGCGAACAAGACCCCTGCTTGGACCAGAAGGCCCAACACAAGTCCGCTTTCGTCTGCTTTATGGCACGCCACACCCTCCCGATCAACAGGACCGCCGCCACCGTGGGAGGTCCGTGTCTGCTTTGGTATGC
>JAHIAM010021278.1:0-17429 GCA_021605205.1 Aegilops longissima | reverse complement strand
GCCTCGTCGAACTCCCACTTGAGCTCGTGGAATCACCTGCACCGCCTCATCGGAACTCGCAACTGTTTTGAAGTAACTGTGAGTCACGGGACTCAGAATCTCACACCGCAGATCAAGACTATTTAAGCTAATAGGAAGGATAGAGTAGTAAAGTGGAGCTCAGCAAGTTTACTAGCATATATGGTGGCTACTTCGCAAAAGAGAGCGAGAAGAGAAGCAAAGCCGTCGTGAAACTAGTAGTGATCAAGAAGTGATCCTGAACTACTTACGCCGACATAACTCCAACATCAGTTCACTTCCCTGACCACGAGAAGAGACCATCACGGTTACACGCGCGTTGATGTGTATTTTATTTGAGGTCAACTTTGGGTTTTCTACAACCGACATTAACAAATTCTATCTCTCATAAATCTGGCACGGCTTTCAAAGATATTACCCTGCAGGGTGTCCTAACTTAGCCCATTATAAGCTCTCACGGTCAACGGGATATTCCTTCTACGGGAAGGCCCGATCAATCTCGGAACCTGGACTACAAGACATCTCGACAAAGAATAAACAAGTCCAAAGAAACCGCCTGACAGCCGACAAACTCCTGAGAGGAGCTGCACATATCTCGTCTCGTGGCACACCGATCGTCTAAGCTTCCGTGAGGCTAACCCAGAAGTTGCTCCCCGTGGCAACGGCTGTCGACATTGGACCAACACTGAAGGAGAACTGGGCCCGGGTTGTAATAAAGATGACCCTCGTCTGAAACCCCTAGGGAAAAGGCTTAGGTGACAAATGGTAAAACCAAAGTTGGGCCTTGGCCGACAAGTTTTAGTCACAGCTTAACTGTCAAGGGGGTCCCATAAATCACCCAACCGTGTAAGGAACGCAAAATCAAGGAACATAACACTGTATGACGGAAAACTAGGGTGGCAAGAGTGGAACAAAATACTGCAGCAAGGCTGAGCCTTCCACAATTTACCAAGTATATAGATGTATTAATATAGCAGATATATATTGGTGATATCTCCAACAAGCAAAATATGTTCCAAAAAATGACAATATTTCCATGACGCAACAAGGAACAAACTGCATCCTCACTGTAACTAGCAACGCTGATAAGAGGCCTGAGCAAGCTGCAACACAGCTAATCAATGACAACATAGGAAAGGATAGTGAGAGGCTGACATGGCAATATGGGTGGTAATGATGCAGTGAGTGGTAGGCATCGCATGACAGGCATAGCAAAAGAGACAGCAATTGGCACAGCAAAGATAGAAGTGATTCTTTGAGGGTATGGTCATCTTCTCAGCAATGTTCTCAGTAGTCAATGTCGAAAGCTGGATCCTCGAAAACGCTCTCAACAGGCTCTTGATCACGTACTCGCCTCCCGGATCTACCCAAAGCAATAACACAAACAAAGGAACCACAATAAATCACGATGCAATGTACAACCAACATGATGCAAAACATGACATGATATGCAATGATGAGGTATGCAATGCGATGTGGCCCGAAGGTAATGATGAACCAGGCATCAAATTGGCAAAACAAGCATGCTACTGAAAGATGAGATGATTTCAAGGAAATCGATATAAAGATCAATGAATCGATGTAACAAGTTTGCAAATGGTAAGCAAAATAAGAATGGAACAAATCAATGATTAACAGTATGATGCCGACATTGCAAGCAACAAATAATTAAGCTACTGTACCCAAACGTAACAAGAAAGCATATGGCAGTGGGATCTACACATGATGATTCGACAAAAGATGAGCACTGAAAGCGCTGGCTAGTTTGCATCATAATAGGTTCACACAGGCATGGCAAAAATGCTTAAAGTAACAGGCTGGACATGGTAAAACAGTAACAGGAAGGTAAATAGCCTAGAGTATCAAAACTATATGCTACAGGAACTTAAAATAGCAAAACAAGGTATGGCATGAATCTACTCAAAGCATATTTCAAAAAGTCCCTTACTGACCATGTAGCCAAAAGGACTAGAAAATATAGTAATACCTATGTCAATATTGGAAAGTCTTGTTAATAGATTCAGCAACCTGACATGTCAAAACTGATAACGAGACAGTATGTTAACAAGCTCAATGCACTTACACACAGAGCCTCAAATGATAAAATTAAGTATACATACATCAAGAAGACATGATATAGAAGACATACATGATAAGAACAGAACACTAACATATAATGACTAACCATAAATAAGCAGGGCAAATTTGAATAACATGATACAATCTGCCAGGAATCATTTGCTTGCATAAGTAGAGCTCGATTGACTCAAGCTATGGTATCCCATAATTGCAAAATAAAGGCATGGATGGATATAGCAAGTCATGCTATACAAAACACCCTTACTGAAGTATCTCAAAATATGCATAGATCTTTTGGTATCATCAACAAGCAAATATGGTATCAAAATAAGTAAAATAGGAAGGAAATCAGCAACATAGGGACACCTACTTTGCATGATAAAGCTAGGCACACACATAGATCACAAAATATACGGTATATATTACTGAAAGAAATGATGGTATTTTACAAAATACATGTAGGGACTTCAAATTCACAGGGTACATATATTAATCATAGCAAAACAATAAAGTGCAACTCCTGATAAAAATCAGAAACTATCAGCACATAGCAATTCTTCCAACAGCATTTCGGGCATCAAGATGAGCTCAAATGAAAATGACGCAATGGAATGAAATGATCTACTCTTCGAGGCGAATATTTTGACATATTATACGCGAAAAATGGATCTACGGATGCGAAGATATAGCATGCTGATAATGCTCAAAATTACAATGATGCAAATGACTTAGTGGAAAAGAGGGAGGAGAGAGGTCAACTGCACGCGGATCGAGGTTGATCGGGCCTCACCGGATCGGGCGTGGGTTCGCCGGGAAGAGGAGGGAGCTCAGCGGGCGGCGGCGCCGGTCGGCGCGGAGTGCCGGGCCGGCAGGCGCGACGGCGAGGGGGCCGGGCCGCATGAGGGAGAAGGCGGGAGGCGGCGGGCCGGATCGGCGAGCCGGAGGAGAGCGGTGGTCGGGGCGGCGCGGTCGGCGGGGCGGCGCTGGTGGCAGGCGGGGCGGCGCCGGCAGGCGGAGGGCGGCCGCGGTGGAGCGGGCGCGGAGGCGCGGAAGGCGGCGCGGCTGGGCCGGGCGGGCTGCCTGGCTCGGACGGGCCAGGCGGTGGCGGCGGAGAGGCCACGGGCGTGTCGGGATTGGGCGAGGCGGCGAGTCACACAAGGACGTGTCCGGCATGGTAGCGCTTCCTAGGGTTTCGGGAAGGGATGATCCGGATTCGGGAGGTGTTTAAATAGGCATAGAGGGAGCTAGGAGAGTCCAAATGAGGTGTAGTTACCACACGATCGTGATCGAACGACGGAGAGCATGGAAGTGACTTAGATGGGTTATTGGGCTGTTTTGAAGGGTGTTGGGCTGCAACTTAAAAGAGGCCTTATGAGGTGCGGTTAACGCTGGAGTACCAAACGAGCTCCAAATGACCAAACTTGACCGGTGGTCTCCGGTGTTATACCAAGGCCACTAGACAAACCTCGTCCATTTCGAGGAGGTTTAATACCGCACACGAAAAACGAAAAGGGACCGGCCGGGGAGATAGGAATGCCGATTGCAAAACGGACAACGGAAAAATGCTCTAATCATGAGACTTAACACGTATGCAAATGCGATGCACATGATGACATAATATAAAATGCATGACATGGACAAAATGCAAAAAGAAGAAAACCCACCACGGAGGGAATATCATATATCAATGCCAAAAAGGCAAGAGTCGGAGTTACAAATATGGAAAGTTACTACCGGGTGTTATAATATCCAGATCAAGTCGAGGCTAGGCCGACGTAACCTTTACGACGAGCTCTTCGTCACCTCCATAAACGAGAAACATATCCTTAGTCCTTTTCGGTACTTCAGGATGTTCTTGACCGATGTCCAGTTGTTCCTTGCCGGATTACTTTGGTACCTTCCTACCAAACTTACGACAAGGTTTATATCAGTGTCCGTACACAAGATGGCATACATAATAGACCTTATGGCTGAGGCATAGGGATGACACTCATCTCTTCTTTATCTTCCGCCGTGGTCGGGCATTGAGCCGAGCTCAATCTCACACCTTGCAAACAGTGCAAGAATCCTTTCTTGGACTGATCCATATTGAACTTCTTCAATATCTTATCAAGGTGTGTGCTTTGTGAAAGACCTATGAGGCGCCTCGATCTATCCCTATAGATCTTGATGCCTAATATGTAAGCAGCTTCTCCAAGGTCCTTCATTGAAAAACACTTATTCAAGTAGGCCTTAATGTTGTCCAAAAGTTCTATATCATTTCCCATCAAAAGTATGTCATCTACATATAATATGAGAAATTCTACAGAGCTCCCACTCACTTTCTTGTAAACGCAGCTTCTCCATAAGTCTCCAGAAACCCAAACGCTTTGATCATCTCATCAAAGCGTAATGTTCCAACTCCGAGATGCTTGCACCAGCCCATAAATGGATCGCTGGAGCTTGCATACCTTGTTAGCATTCTCGTGGTCGATTAAACCTTCCGCTGCATCATATACAGTTCTTCCTTAAGATAGCCGTAGGAATGCCGCTTTGACGCCCATTTGCCATATCTCATAATCATAGTATGCGCAATTGCTAACATGATTCGGACGGACTTCATTCGCCACGGAGAGAAAGTCTCATCGAGTCAACCCCTTGAACTTGCCGATAACCCTTAGCGACAAGTCGAGCTTTATAGATGGTAACACCATCTCGGTCCGCCTTCTTCTTAAAGATCCATTTGTTTTCTATCGCCCGATCATCGGCAAGTCTGCCAAAGTCCATACTTTGTTTTCATACATGGATCCTATCTCGGATTGCATGGCTTCAAGCCATTTGTTGGAATCTGGGCCCGCCATCGCTTCTTCATAGTTCAAGGTTCACCGTTGTCCAACAACATGATTTCCGTGACAGGTTGCCATACCACTGTGTGGAACGTGTCCTTGTGGACCCTACGGGTTCAAGAGCAACTTGATCCAAGTACCTTGATCATCATCATTAATTTCTCTCCGCGGTGTAGGCACCACAGAACATTTTCCGAGTTGCGCTACTTACCGCTTCAAGAGGTAGTACTTCATCAAGCTCTACTTTCCTCCCACTTAATTCTTTCGAGAGAAACTCTTTCTCCGTAAAGGACCCGTTTGGCAACAAAGATCTTGCCTTCGATCTCAAGTAGAAGGTATACCCAATGGTTTCCTTAGGTATCCTATGAAGACGATTTTCCGACTTTGGGTTCGAGCTTTCAGTTGAAGTTTCTGACATAAGCATCGATCCCCAAACTTTTAGAAACGATAGCTTAGGTTTCTTCCCAAACCATAATTCGACGGTGTCGTCCTCAATGATTTAGACGGTGCCCTATTTAAAGTGAATGCGGCTGTCTCTAGAGCGATCCCCAAAATGATAGCGTAAATCGGTAAGAGACATCATAGATCGCACCATATCTAATAAAGTGCGACACGACGCTCGACACACCGATTACCGAGGTGTTCCAGCGGCGTGAGTTGTGAAACGATTCCACATTTCCTTAAGTGCGTATCAAATTCATGACTTAAATATTCTCCCAACGATCTGATCGAAGAACTTTATCTTTCGTCACGCTGATTCTCTACCTCATTCTGAAATTCCTTGAACTTTTCAAAGGTTTCAGACTTATGTTTCATCAAGTAGACATACCCATATCTACTCAAATCATCAGGAGAGTGAGAACATAACGATATCCTCCCATGAGCCTCAACGCCATTGGACCGCATACATCAAGATGTATGACTTCCAATAAGTTGGTTGCTCGCCCATTGTTCCGGAGAACGGAGTCTTGGTCATTTTGCCCATGAGGCATGGTTCGATGTGTCAAATGATTCATAATCGAGAGACTCTAAAAGTCCATAAGCATGGAGCTTCTTCATGCGCTTGACACCAATGTGACCAAGGCAGTAGCACAAGTATGTGGGACTATCGTTATCAACTTTACATCTTTTGGTATTCACACTATGAATATGTGTAACATCACGCTCGAGATTCATTAAGAATAAACCATTGACCATCGGGCATGACCATAAAACATATCTCTCATATCAATAGAACAACCATTATTCTCGGATTTAAATGAGTAGCCATCTCAATTAAACGAGATCCCGATACAATGTTCATGCTCAAAGCTGGTACTAAATAACAATTATTGAGGTTTAAAACTAATCCCGTAGGTAAATGTAGAGGCAGCGTCGACGGCGCATCACATCGACCTTGGAACCATTCCCGACGCCGCATCGTCACCTCGCCCTTCGCCAGCCTCCGCTATTCTCGCAGCCCCGCTTTGAGTTACAAATATGAGCAACCGCACCGTATCAAATACCCAAGAGCTACAATGAGTACCGGTAAGGTACACATCAATTACATGTATATCACATATACCTTTGGTTTTGCCGCCTTCTTGTCCGCTAAGTACTTGGGGCAGTTCCGCCTCAAAGGACTACTTCCTTGCAATAAAAGCACTCGCCTCGTGCTTGGGTCCATTACCCGACTTCTTCCGGCAACTGGCTTACCAGCGCTGCAACTTCCTTGCCGCCCTTCTTGAAGTTCTTCTACCCTTGCCCTTCTTGAACTTAGTTGTTTTATTCACCATCAACACTTGATGTTCCTTTTGATCTCCACTCCGCTGATTTCAGCATTGAATATACCTCGTGAATGGTCTTTTCCATCCCTCGCATATTGAAGTTCATCACAAAGCTCTTGTAGCTTGGTGGAAGCGAATCGAGGATTCTCAATGACCGGCTATCCGGAGATTGACTCCACTGAGTCAAGCGTTGTGTAACTCGCACATCTTGAGTATGTGCTCACCGACGTAATCCATTTTCTCCATCTTACAAATCAAGAACTTGTCGGAGACTTCATATCTCTCGACCCGGCATGATCTTGGAAACCATTTTCAGCTCCTCTAACATCTCATATGCTCCGTGTTGCTCCAAACGCTTTTGGAGCCCCGGTTCTAAGCTGAAATCATGCCGCACCGAACGAGGGAGTAATCATCAAGACGAGACCGCCAAGCGCTCATAACGCCTTGGTTCTCTCGATTGGTGCTTCACCTAGCGGTGCTTCTAGGACATAATCTTTCTTGGCAGCTATGAGGATGATCTCGTGTTCCTATCCAGTCCGAGATAGTTGCTGCCATCATCTTTCAGCTTGGTTTTCTAGGAACGCGCTGAAGTTGAGGGTAACGGGGCCATTTGATCTACAAGACATATTGCAAAGATTTTAGACTAAGTTCATGATAATTAAGTTCATCTAATCAAATTATTTAATGAACTCCCACCAGATTAGACATCCTCTAGTCATCTAAGTGAAACATGATCCGAAGTTAACCAGGCCGTGTCTCGATCATCACGGAGACGGACTAGTCAACGCCGGTGAACATCATCATGTTGATCGATCTTCTATACGACTCATGCTCGACCTTTCGGTCTTCCATGTTCCGAGGCCATGTCTGTACATGCTAGGCTCGCTAAGTTAACCTAAGTGTATTGGTGTAATCTGGCTTACACCGCTGTATTCGAACGTTAGGATCTATCACACCCGATCATCACGTGGTGCTTCAAAAACGAACCTTCGCAACGGTGCACAGCTAGGGGAACACTTTTCTTGAAATTATTATGAGGGATCATCTTATTTACTACCGCGTCTAAGTAAACGAGATGCAAAACATGATAAACATCACATGCAATCAAATAGTAGTGACATGATATGGCCAATATCATACAGCTCCTTTGATCTCCATCTTCGGCTCCATGATCATCTTTGTCACCGCATGACATCGATCTCCATCATCATGATCTCCATCATCGTGTTCCATGAAGTTGCTCGCCAACTATTAATTCTACTACTATGGATAACACGCTTAGCAATAAAGTAAAGTAATTTACATGGCGCTTTCAATGACATGCAGGTCATACAAAAAATAAAGACAACTCCTATGGTTCTCGCCGTTGTCATACTCATCGACATGCAAGTCGTGATTCCTATTACAAGAACATGATCTCATACATCACATATATATATCATTCATCACAACTTTGGCCATATCACATCATTAAAACTTGCTGCAAAAACAAGTTAGACGCCCTCTAATTGTTGTTGCAAGTTTTACGTGGCTGCAATAGGGTTCTAGCAAGAACGCTTTTACCTACGTGAAAGCCACAATGTGATTTGTCAACTTCTATTTACCCTTCATAAGGACCCTTTTCATCGAATCCGCTCCAACTAAAGTGGAGAGACAGACACCGCTAGCCACCTTATGCAACTAGTGCATGTCACCGGTGGAACCTCGTCTCACATAAGCGCACGTAAGGTCGGTCCGGCCGCTTCATCCCACAATACCGCTGAAGCAAGATAAGACTAGTAGCGGCAAGAAAGTTGACAACATCTACGCCCACAACAAATTTAGGTTCTACTCGCAAAGAGAACTACATAAACCCGGCTCGATACCACTGCTAGGGGAACGAGCGAAATCAAAAATTTCTACGATCACAAAGATCAATATATGGAGTTATCTAGCAACGAGGGAAAAGGAGTGCATCTACATACCCTTGTAGATCACAAGGAAGCGCTCAAGAGAACGGGGTTGATGGAGTCGCACTGCCGTGATCCAAATCACCGATGACCGAAAGTGCCGAACGAACGGCACCTCCGCTCAACACACGACGGTTGGGAAGACGCCTCCTTCTTGATCCAAGAAGGGGAAGGAGAGGTTGATGGAGATCCAGAAGAGACGACGGCGTGGTGGTGGATGCACCAGGATCTCGGCAGGGCTTCGCCAAGCTCTACAGAGAGGAGGAGGTGTTGGAGAGGGAGAGGGAGGCGCCAGGGCTTAGGGTGCGGCTGCCCTCCCTCCCCTACACATATATAGGGGCTAAGGGGGCGATGCCCCTTGGAGATCCCATCTAGAGGGGGGGCGGCCCCTAAGGGTTTCCAACGTGGGGCGATGCCCCTGGGGGCAACGGCCCCTTAGGGTTTCCAACCCTAGGCGCCTTGGGCCCTTGGTTAGCGCACAGCCCACCAGGCTGGTTCCACGCCACTCAGCCCATGGGGCCTCGGGATAGGTGGCCCCACCGGTGGACCCCGACCCTTCCAGTGGTCCCAGACAATACCGTGACTCAAACTTTCCCGTGGTCAAACTCGACATCCTATATATAAATCTTACCTCCGACCATTCCGAACTCCGCGTGACATCTCGGGATCTCATCCGGACCAACAACTTTTGGGTTATCTGATACTCATATCTCTACAACCCTAGTGTCACCGAACCTTATGTGTAGACCTCACGGGTTCGGGAGACATGCGATATGACCGAGACGCCTCGCCAATAACCAACAGCGGATCTCGATACCCATGTTGGTCTACATGCTCCTCGATGATCTCATCGATGAACCATGATGTCGAGGATTCAATCAATCCCGATACAATTCCCTTTGTCAATCGGTACGTTATTTGCCCGAGACTCGATCGTGGTATCCCAATACCTCGCTCAATCTCATTACCGCAAGTCACTTTACTCATACCGTAATGTATGATCCCGTGACCGACACTTGGTCACATTGAGCTCATTATGATGATGCATTACCGAAAGTGGGCCCAGAGATACCCTCCGCCATACGGAGGACAAATCCCAGCCTCGATTCGCGCAACCCAACAGAACTTTCGAGATACCCAGAGTGCACCTTTATAGTCACCCATATGCCAGGACGCTTGGTACACCCAAAGCACTCCTACGGTATCCGGAGTTGCACAATCTCATGGTCTAAGGAAATGATACTTGACATTTGGAAAAGCTCTAGCTAAACGAACTACACGATCTTTGTGCTATGCTTAGTATTGTCTTGTCCATCACATCATTCTCCTAATGATGTGATCCCGTATCAATGACATCCAATGCCCATAGTCAGAAACCATGACTATCTGCTGATCAACGAGCTAGTCAACTAGAGGCTTACTAGGACATGTTGTGGTCTATGTATTCACACGGTATTACGATTTCGGATAACACGCTTATAGCATGAATAATGATAATTATCATGAACAAAGAAATATAATAATAACCATTTTATTATTGCCTCTAGGGCATATTTCCAACAAGCACACGAGTCCACATATTCACCATATCAATACACCACTATGGATCCGCCTCGCCTCCCTACAGAAGGCCATCCATAGCACTCACGCTTATCTTGGCGATTTTAGAGTATCCACTTCACTTGTCTATGAACTGTTATAGGCAACCCGTAAGTCCTTTACCACGACACGGCTATTCAATAGATCATTTATAACCCGCAGGGTGTACTTCTTCACACATGTTTCCACCACTTAGCTGCTGACACGACATGTGCTCGCATACATCAAGCTTAAAGTCGACGGGTGTAGACCACGACCTACCTAAACACTCAAGTCTCTAGTCCGTGTTTATCCCTATTCAGTTCCATCCGCAGGAGTCCGCCGAGGTTTCCACATACGGCCCCTAACGATGTGTGCAGGGTTCCCGAGACACCAAACGGGCGCCTGACACTGTACACGTGCTTTACCGTGATCACAGCCCACCCTCCGGCCAAGGTGCACGGCCTCCCTGATACTACAAACACCGTAAACTACTTACAACTCCCCGGACAGAGGACTAGGTGGTTAAGAAGTCGAGCGGGTCATATTTCAGGCCCAATGTATGGTAGTAGTTGTTTCATGGATCACAAACACAAAACTCAGGCCTCGAGGACGGCTTCAATGAGACAACCCACCATGTACTCCTACATGGCCTCACACCGCTACCTTTACCAAATCGTATTCACACACTTAGCTCTCAACAAGAGGGACATGTTCACCACTTTCCAATTCATCCTCGATGAATCGACCTGACTCAACTCTAAGCAAGAGTGCATGACAACAAACATGAATGAGTAGGCACATCAGTGGCTCAAACAACTCCTACTCATGCTAGTGGGTTTCATCTATTTATCGTGGCAATGACAAGTCATGCAGAGGAAAAGGGTTTCAGCTCACCGCAGCATGTAACAATTGAATCGATGTTGTCCTAATGTAGTAAAAGAGAGCAGGAGCTAGAGAGTGGGATTGTATTGGAATGAACAAGGGGTTTTGCTTTCCGGCACTTCAAGATAGTATAGTTCTTCATCGGTGTCATCGAACTCATCGTCAAACCACGCCTATCGAGAGGGACAAATACCGCCAAACAAGGAAGAACACAATCAATGCAATGCACAATATGATGCATGATCATGACATGGCAATATGCTATGGTTTGAGCTAATACAACTAGCAAGAGGTTAAATGAAGTTGGTTTGAATCTAAGATTCAAATTCAAACTCCACATGTGGTTATTTAAATGCCATTTATGCAAATTGCCATGTACAGCAACCTTAGGTTGTTCAAACATGCATGCAAATGCCCTAAACAGATTCCTTGAATTTTCTGATAATTTTTCATATATAATTTATTTCATTCTGAGCTACGTTGATTTTATGTGATTTTAGAGTTAATAACATTTTCTCGAATTTCCCGAATAGAAATAAATCCAGAAATTACATTATTGCATCAAGATTACGTTATGTCTGACCTCAAAGAGGTCAACAGCGCCATCCAGACAAACCTGACTAGTGGGGTCCATCGTCGCTGACCCAAAGGCCGATTACATGACATCGACACGGGACCAGTCAACGGCACGCCAATAGGTCAAAGTTGACACGTGGTCCCACCGGGTTAAGGACTAGTCTAAACCAAAATTAACTTAAACTAAACAGCACAGGCCCACAAGGCAGTGGCTCTAGGGGTGTTTAGCGAGTCATTAGCGCTAATTGCCGGGATTAGGCGGGCGGCTAATCGCCGGCGAGGCCAGAGGCGCGTGGGGCTCTGGATTGCGCTTACGGGCATGGTTCGAGCCGGACTAGGCGCTGCCGGAGTGCCTCGCCGCGCTGCTTGGTGGTGCTAGCTGGCCTGTGGTGGCCGGAGGCGACGGCACGAGCTCGCAGCGGCGCCGCATGCTCGGCACAAAGAGCGCAAGCACGGCGGCAATGTAAAGAACGGAGAGGGAAGCAGGAGCGAAGCTCACGACGGTTGCAGCAGGTGTCAAAGCGTGCTCGGGAAGCTCGGGAGGCGGCGAATCGACGACGATAATCTCCGTGGCCGACGAGGGAAACGACAACGTGGCGGCGCAGTAAGTGCCCGACCTCGTGGCTCGGTGGAGAGGAAGAGGGGTTGAGGCGGAGCCTGGGCGCAACGACGAGGCGAGGCAGGGTTGTGGCCACGGCGGTGCCTGCCGGGCGCGCATGCATACGCTCGGTCCGCAAGAGAGAGGAGCAGAGGAGAGAGGGCCGTGGGGAGAGTGAGCGGCTGCGGCCGGGATTGGGACGGCACGTGGAGCCGCCCACGGCCCAGGCTCGCTGGCAAGGGAGGTGGCGCAAGGCCGGACACACGCCTGCCCTCCCCGGCGCGGTGGAGAAGATGACAGGAGGCGCCAGGTGGGCTGGGCCAGCGAGCTGGGCTGGCTACACGTAGGTGGGCCAGGTAGTCCTTCTCTCTCTCTATCTCTTTTATTTCTGTTTTCTAATTTTCTGCAACTGTTTGGCTTTATTAAAAATGCTAAAGCACTTTGTAAAATGCTGCAATAATTTGTGGACACTCTATGGATTATTCTAGTGCCCACGTTTAATTTCAGCATTATTTGAGCATTTAAATTATTTATAGTGTTTAAATGCCCAAATTCAAATACTTTAAGATTTAACTCAGTAAATCCAGGAATGACCTATAATTATGTTCACCATTTTTGGCGTAGGTTTTCACCTTTATCAAGTCATGAACATTTCCAAAGGGCATTCTGGTCGCTAGAAAATATTTTATTTGGACCTAGTTTGATTTGATCTCGGTGCTAGAGTTTGCATCAATCCCCATTTCAAGTTTCATGAAATTTAAACATGATGCATAGATGCAATGCCACAAGTTACAAGCAAACTCTAGGGCTGTGACAGCCACCGTCTATGCGTAATATTTTTACATATCTTAGATACATACCTCAAAGCCGTTAGAAGGTCAGCATTTAAGTCAGCTTAGTCCGCTTGGCGGATCGAATTTCTCGGATCACCGATTTCATTACAAGACGGTGTCCTCGTCGATGGAGGCGCCAGCTACACCTCCAAGAATTGTCCGGTGCCTCCGTTGACGGACGCCACCGCGCCAGAGGCTTGCCCTTCTTACTAGGGGCTCAGCCGGACTCGAACCATTGAAGGTTCCGGCGGTGTTCGCCCAGGCGACTTGGGACCTTTGGGGTCTTGCCCTTTGCGCTCGAGTCCGGATGTCGCCTTGTGGCGCCCCAGACTACCTCCCTTGGTTTGGAACCTTGGAACAACACTGCGCGTCTCAAGGGCGAGGGAGGAGGCGGTCGAAGTGAAGTGCTGTTCACATCCAACGAATCTAGGAACCGCCGACGATACGCCGAGCCGGGCTTGGGCGGACTGCATAATTATATTCGGCGAAGGAGAAGCTGCAATGAAGGAACACTATGAATCACTCGTGTCCGAATACTTACGATTTCACCAGGGCTTGGCCCTGAGCGGCCACTCCTCTTCGCCTGCCGCGCTGCAGGAGTAGTCCGCCAAGGGTCCTCCTTCTGACCCTCCGCCTCCCTAGTTGGGGCGGCCTTCCTTTTTTCTCCCCACACGAGGGGAGAGGCCTATTCTTCCTCCTTGTCGGTGTCAAACCGCGGATCTGGGGTAGGGGGTCCCAATCTGTGTCTAGGAGGATGGTAACAGAGACAAGGGACACGATGTTTTACCTGTGTTCGGCCCTCTCGATGGAGGCAAAACCCTACTCCCGCTGATTAATATTGATGATATGGGTAGTACAAGGGTAGATCTACCACGAGATCAAGGAGGCTAAACCCTAGAAGCTAGCCTATGGTATGATTGTTGTTCGCCCCACGGACTAAAACCCTCCGATTTATATAGACACCGGATAGGGTTAGGTTACAGTAGTCGGTTACAATGGTAGGAGATCTACATATCCAGATCAAGCTTGCCTTCCACGCCAAGGAAAGTCCCATCCGACAGGATGAAGTCTTCAATCTTGTATCTTCATAGTCCAGAGTCCGCCAACGGTGATAGTTCGCTATCCGACACCCCTAGTCCAGACTCCTCAAGAGCTCCCTCAACCAGGCTTCAATGACAACGAAGTCCGCGCGATATTGTCTTCGCATTGCAAGGCGGATTCTCCTCCTAATACTTCATAGAATATTTTGAACACAAGGAGTGTCCGCTCGCAAAATAATTTCCACATAACACCGTAGAGAGAATAATATTTACACAAATCAATCTGCGATTATCGCAGCAGGTAACCACGCCGCCAAGTTTTTATTCAATCGCTTTTACCATACCACCTCAACGCGCTTAGCGAGGCGGTTTCTTGGCACGCCTTGTCAAAGCAGAGATTGTGTCCCCTTATTCCGGGATTCTCATCAATACGGATGGGTAACTCCAACCGCGCCATTGATTACGGCGCTTAGGGAGATAAGCTAGTTTTACCAGTTGGTGGGGCGCTTAGTTGCGCCCATCCATATAAGGGATAAGGATCCACCTTTTCACCCACGCCTTCTTCCTCCTTTGCTCATCCATTTCCACGCACTCGAGCTCCAATACCAAGTCCGCACATCCCACTCAACCTTCTCCAATTATGTCCGGAGCGGAGGCAGTGGATGGCCTCCTCGCCACGGAGGGGCACATCACAAAGCTGCGGAGGCCGGATACTTGTCCGCGACATCACGTGTCGGCTCCCAACAAGGGGCAGCTCATCCCCACCCCTAGGCCCCATGAGAGGGTGGTGTTCTCACCCACTTCCTCCGCTGGACTAGGTTTTCCACTTCACCCATTTGTCCGGGGCTCATGTTCTACTACGGCCCTGGATTTCCAATCTGGCCCCAAACTTCATCCTCAATATCTCGACGCTTATCGTCAGTAGCGAGGCTTTCCTTCAGATCCAGCCCCACTTCGCTTGTGGTTGAAGACCTTTAGCCGTCAAGATAGTGGGCGTCGACAGCGGAGTGCGGAGGCGCCATGGCGGCAGGATGCCCAATGATTTATGGCTCGAGGGCTCCTTCATGGAGACAATAAAGGTGACAATCGGGTGGTTCTACATCACCGAGCCGCACGACTCCAAATGGGCGGCGGCCCCGACCAGATCTGCCCCCACACGGCTCACATCATGGAAAGAGACGGCCTGACGGGGTGATTCGAAGAGCTGACCGGACTCAACATGCGTCCAAACCTCGTGGACAAGAACCTCAAGCTTGTCAATGTAGTCTAGGTTATGCTCATCTCCGCATTCTCCCATGCCAAAGAACGGGCCTTCAATTTGTGGGAGTTTGATCCGCACAGACCGATTTGAGTCGGCTCTTCGACACTACGCATTTAAGATGCCCGGAAGGTGCTATTCATACGCCGAAGTTCCCTGATCCGCCATCAAGATCGCGGATTCAGCTCACAAAGGTCAAGCCAGCGAGGTAAGTTATTTCACCCTTTATGGGACTCTTTTTCATAGTTTGACTCTATGTGGATCTAAAACTCCCTAACCTTTGACAGACTGCTCAAGACGCCGCCTTTGCCGAAGACCAGCGGACGCCCGCTGACGGGTTGGTTCCGCACCTCACGGTGACGGAAAAGAAGGCCAAGAAGGAGGCCACGGAACTCAAGGAGCTCCCGCGCCAGCGCCGCCAGATTCTCGAGCGTAATCCTCTCCGAGAACGAGGAGGAGGAAAGAAGCCTCTCCGCCGGGGAAGAGAAGAAAAGGAAGGCCGCCGATCGGGAGGCCGGAGGGTCCAAGAAAGGAAGGACCCTTCCTCCGGACTTCTACACCAACGCCGACAATGACGAGGAGGAGGGCTACCAAGGGCCAAGCCTCGCGAGATCGTAAGTGTCCGACCTGCAATAACTCATGGCTTTTCATTTTTCGTGATAGTGTCTTCTAACGCCGAATATAACCATGTAGCCCGCCTAAGGACGAGCTTGCCGCCATTGCCGGTCCCTCGGATACGCCGGATGTGAATAGCACTTTCTTCCGACCGCCTCTCTCCTCGTGACGCAGATGACACCGCCGTGGAGTCCCAAAAGGCTCAACCAGGAGGAGGTTGTCCCGAGGCGCCTCAAGGCACCTCCTGACTCCGGGCAAAGGGGGCAAAACCCCGAGGGATCTAAGTCCGCCCTCGCCGGACCGACCGAACCTCGCAGTGGTTCCAGTCCGCAGCGCCCCTTCGTAAAAAGGGCAAGATCGCGACGCCGGTGACCTCCATCCAACCGAGGCACGGATAGTTGCTGGAGGCGCTTAACAGCTCCATCGACGAGGAGCACCGCACTATCATGAGTGCGGTGATCCAGAAGTTCACCGCCAAGAGCGGGCTGATCAAGCTTCATACCAGCCTTCTAATGTGCTTTGAGGTAAGTTTAGAATATGTAAAAATATTACAGATAGACAGAGCTCTCGATGCTTAGTTCGGTGTTCGGAAAGAAAAGCCGGACTGATGATCTAAAAAGATATACACAGGAGTCTAACATAAATATGTGAATATGGGAATGCAGTTCGCGCCGACTCTCGCCGAATCGATCATGGAGGTCAATGCATTGAAGCAGAACTCGAGCGTCCGAGAACGAGCTCGCCTTGCCAAGAAGCAGCTCAAGGACAAGGAAGGTAAGTAATACCTTATTAAAGTAATACTCATGTAAAGGAGTTGGTTGCAAAAAGACAGGAATAACATGGGTATTGTAGGGCCACTAACGAGGTGGCGATCCTAAAGGAAGCGGTGTCCAAGGCCGAAGCAAAGCGCCAGTGAGCGCACTCAAGCGAGAGAAGCAGGAGGCGCGGGTGGCGGAGGTGCGGCAAGAGCTCCTGTGCCTCGTGGAAAACACAGAGTTTGGAGCGTGACTCAAAGACTCGAGAGTCCGAGCTCGCCGGCTCTTGAGACTGCCAAAGCCGCCAAGGCCAAGCCCAAAAAGCCCTCCAGAAATTGAATCATTAAAGAAGATAGCGCGGTAAGGCATTCTTTATGCAAAGCAAGCATGTGAAAGTGAATTATCTATTACTTACCCAATCCGAGCTCTCCAGAGCTGCTCGCAGATCTGCCCTGCAAGGTGTCCGATGCCGCTTTACCGAGCCGAGGAGGAAGCTCGACGGAGAAGGTGTTCTGTCTCAAGATGCCGAGGCCAACATCCGTGTTCCTTTAAGCTACCAGCTGAAGTAGCTGGTCGAGCTCCACAAGGTCGCCGAACAGGCCATGAAGGGCCTCATAGTTCGTTGTGGCTTACGGAAGCCATGCCGGAGCTACT
>JAHIAM010021277.1:0-12397 GCA_021605205.1 Aegilops longissima | reverse complement strand
AAAACTCACATGCGGGTCCCACGGTCATTGACCTGACGACCTCTGACCCCCACCCATTGACCTCATGCCGACGAAATTCAAATTTTGGAATTATTTTATATAATAAATTCGTATAATTCAAATTTCAAATGCTTATAACTTTTATTCTATAACTCCAAATGCAAAGATTTATATATGAAAATTTATCAAAAATACACTCTATCCATTGGTACAGGTTTCATGCATGTTAAAACAAGTTAACTATGCTGAATAACCAGATTAAGATTTTGCACCATTAGGATAACTCACATGATTATCATTTGAACCTTGTTCAAATGAGTTCATCCCCCGCCTTCAACTTGCATTAGGCCAACACACATCCATATTGCCATGTCATAGCATGCATCATATTGTTGCATATTGTTGTATGTTTATTTTGGTGTGTTTCATGATAGGTTCTCCCAAGATAACCTCGATTACCCACCAAGGGCAGTTCTTACCCCGCCCATCGCAAGCTTCATTGATCATTCCGATACAACCCATGTTCTCGCTTCGCCTCGCTTTTACTTAAGACAACGCGATTCAACTGTGTGGTGGTAGTTGAACCCACTTTTTGCATGACCTGTCATTGCCACAAGAATTAGATGAAACCCACTAGTATGTGTAGGAGTTGATTGAGCCATGTTTGTGATTCCTACCATGCTATGCTTGCTATGCTTAGAGTTGTGTCGTCCGCTCATCGGGATGATGAACTGGAGGAAAGGTTGTGTTGGTTCGAGAGTGAAAGTGTTGAACACGATTTGGTAAAGGTATCGATGAGAGGCCATGTAGGAGTACATGGTGGGTTGTTTCATTGAAGCCAACTTAAGAACGAGATCGTGTTTGTGATCCATGAACTAGCTACTACCACCATTGGGAAACCAATGGACCCTCTTTTAACCACCCCCGCTCATAGTCCGGAGTTGCAAGTAGTTTCGTGTTTGTAGATGTGGGCCGACGCAACGTGACCTTAGGGGGGTTGGTTATGTAGGCACCGGGCGTGTACCGAAAGCCCGCTTATCTCGAACCCCGCCACACGCTCGGGCTGTTAAAAACCGCCGACTCATGATGGAACCCAATAGGCGATAACCGGACTAGGGACTTGAGTGTTTAGGGGTGAGGCCGACACCCACGCTGGGCTTCCGCTGAAGGTTGTTTGTACATGTCGGTAAACGATTTATAAGTGGTGAGAGGCGTGAAGAAGTATACCCCCCAGGTTAAATATGATCTATTCGAATAGCCGTGTCCACGGAGAAGGACTTCGGTTACCTATATCCATAGACAAGTAAATGGATACTACTAAAAGCCTCAAGATAAGTGTGAGTATCGTGGATGGTCTCTCGGGATGACGGAGAGGATCCACTGGAGTATTGTGATGGTGATTAGTGGACTCGTAGACAAAATGCTTTACAAAGTGTGTCACGAGGATAGCTTAGCCAAGAGTCAAAGCTGGCTTGTCAATTAACTCCACCTTTCTTGAGAATGTGCATGTATGATAGGATTTGTGAAGACTTGCTGAGTACTTTTGTACTCATGTTTGCTTAATCAATATTTTTCGAGGACTATACTACCCTCCGACGGATTCTATGTAGATGTTGATTAGAAGTTTAGCCACCTGTGGCATCTAAGACTTGTGAAGGGCCTTGTAGATAGAAAGGCCCAAGCTTTCTTTTTTCTAGAGTCTGACTGCATACTTTGCTTCCGCATGTGCTTGTATGATTGTATGATTTGAGTGTTGGGTCATGTGACCCCACCGTATGACTATATTATGTATGGCTCCTGAGCCTCTTAAATAAAGTACTTGAGTTGTAGAGTTTTGTTGTGATGCCTTGTTGTATTTACTCATATCGGCATATTATGGGTATGATTGAAATGCTTGGTATGAGGGATCCACAATCTAGTTGTTTATCCTTGGCAGCCTCTCATATGGGGAAATGTAGTCTCTGCTTCGAGCGATAGTAGTGCCCTGGTTCACCGAGTCCGCTAGCCCAAAGACTACCGCTTGGACACTTGATGGCCGGCATGTGATTCATTTCGCTTATGTCCGTTCCTTCGGGAAATGTCACGGGTGATACTTGAGTCCGCCTAGCCTGCCAGCCCGGGATACCGGAGTCCCTAGCCCGTACACCCAAGTTCATACGCTGATGACCGACATGCTCAGGTGTTTCATGGCCGTCCCCATAGGTTAGTGGCGGTTCACGAAGCCTGTCGGCCCGGTTCTTTGTCATGTGGATGCTAGCGACACTATCATATACGTGAGCCAAAAGACGCAAACGGTCCCGGCCATGGTAAGGCGACATGGGAATGGCGGAGGCCGCAAAGTGATATGAGGTGTTACCACAGGTCGATGTGATTGAATCGGGTCCCGAAGCTGGCATCAAAAGGTGCCCGAGGTCCGCTAAGCCAAACTGGTCAAGTTGAGTCTAGAAATGCTTTAGTTATATGTAGGGGAATTGATTGAGGGAACGAAGGCCTTTTTACTTTTTACCTTATGCCCTCTCGATCCGAGTCATCCTCTCTCATTCAACGGGGTATAGGACTAGGCTCTTTTCTATCAGTTCACGTGTTACTAATCCGTAGTACCTTATAGGATTGTTGGTTACATCCTGTCTGTTACTAAATTTTAGTATGCTATTACTTGAACCGTAACCTTGATATGATGTTGTTGAGTGGTTTTGCAAATCTGATTTTGAATGTCTCAAATCTGATTTGAGCATTTACGATGTTATGTCCCGATTTTCCTAGGAATTCTAATGCCTTTGCATTATGGTCTGCTTTAGATGGCCACCTGCCCCGTAACCAAGTGGTTCGCCGACTCTGCATTGATGTGCGGTCACACGCCATGTTGGTTAGGGTGATGATTGAGGCTGGTTATCGATGGTATCCTCAATATACCGCCGAGGAGCAGTTTAGGATTTCAATCAAAGCCAATATTTATGCACGGTCCGGATTTATCCATCCTATCCCGGAGCTAATGAGCCACTTCATCGCTCTATGGGCTCGAATCACTATTGGAATGTCTGCAAGATGCAGCCTATTCCATGATGACTATTATTCGAGCCAGACTGCTTTGTCGAGCAACACCGATTTCGCTATATGCCAAGATCTCTTCCCGGCGCATGGCTACCTTCGTGGTTTGTACAAAGATGCATCCCATGAGGACTCACCTCGCACTACTACCGAAGTTGTCGGAGGACAAGGACCGTGAGAACCGGCCTTGCGATGGAGCTGCTTAATGCCCGCTCACCACCTGGCTACTCCGACTAGGTTTGCACCAGGCAAGCCGGATGTATGGACATGAGAGACTTGTACCTCAGGCGGGCGAAGTCGCCAGACTTCATGGAGTGGCGTGAGGTTGGAGGCATCACCTCCTCGTGGGCCTTCGCCACTGCTTAGGGTCCACGCCACATCCGAGTCCTTATGGTCCACAGCCCCACAGATTGTCTGCTTCTGGACGATCATGTTCCACTTCCGTGTCCGGTGGTGACTATGAGGACTACTATGGAGCTGCCCGAGATAGTAGTAGTATTCCTAGTATGGTAATAGTTGTGTTTCCACCGCCCCGGTGACTCGTGGAATACGACTTTGTGTATCATTCCTAAGTGTAGAAAATAATGTATAGGAGTTGGAATGCTTCCGATGAGATGTAACGCTTTCCTTATAGTTGTATTCGTCGCTTGTACTAAACTATGAATGGTGTGTATGACCGATGGTATATATATATATGGCAGTTTATATTACCATGTCATACGGATGAACATCTTTGCATTCCATACTGCCCATTACCTTCCGCACTTCCTTGTTAAATTTCTGCCATCCTGGTTTAAACCTTTGTTTTGTCTCCTGTGATGGTCAACATCAAATTCTCCCGCTGTTCCGTGAGCAGGAGAGCCAGGCAGCCGAATGTGAATCGCCGCAACCGCCATCTTTGGCCGAGGTGATGTCGAAGCGTAACGCAATAAGCGCTAAACCAACCGCTTATTGGAGCGGATTGAACAAAACACGCACGCCAGCCAAGAAACGATGGGGTTTCACCCAATGACTTCGCAAGCTATATCCTCCAAAATTCAAATGTCCGCCGAGCCACTCGACGCCGATGATTGGCTCAAAGATTCACCACAAGCTGCGCCCGCCATCGTGCGAGGCTGACAAAGTTATCTTTGCCGCCTATCATCCGGAAGGCCCCGCTACCGTGGGAAAATATGAGGCTATGCGTCCGCTGGACAAGTTACAACTTGGGATGAATTCAGCCGCCTCGTGAGCACCATATACCGAAGGTCTTATGGACCGCAAACGTGAGGAATTTTGCGCTCACCCAAGGCAGGCGACAAAGGATGCCTATCACCGTGAATTGGAGGTTAGCACGTTATGCTCCCCAAGAAGTTTCACCGATGCTAAGAAGCGAGGTTCCGTAAGGACTTAGCCCTCGAGCTACGCCGAGATCTCCGCCTCGCATGAATACACCTCTTTCGGTTAGTCAATAAGGCTATCACGAGATCAAGTGCACTGATTTCGAGGCTTCACGCAAGCACATCCGTGACTCGATCGCCATCCGCTCGGTCCCGTGCGCGTTTGGGTTCCAACACGGCTTACCACCTGTACACCCCGAGGCCTCCTTCGAGGCGCCGCCCAACCAGCCGATTTTCCACCCAAGACATATGGAGGTCCAATCGCTAATGGCCCCACGGCCAAATGTGATCACTTGCTTCAAATGTGGAGAGACGGGCCACTATATTCAGAGTGTCCCTGCATCAACCCCAATCAAGCCGAAAGTTCTGCGTCAGCGGCAAGCCGCCAGGAAGGTTCCCTATGCCAAGCCGCTTGCCGCCGTGGTCATGTCAACTATGTCTCCGCCAAGAAACCTATGAGGATCCCAACGCCGCCTTCACGCTTGTTAATTGCCATCCGCAATCGTTTTTTTGATACGAGCATCTCATTCATTTATTTCTAGAGCTATGCTCGATTGCACAACACCACATTCTCGTGACATGCCTACCTCCATGGAAATTAAACTCCTGGTTCTAGATGGCAAACCTCTAGAATAAGTCATGGAATGAGATTTTGTCGACGATTAGTCTTTCTCGCATCTCTAATAGCTCAAGTCCCTGACATAAACATCATCTTGGGTATGGACGGATGTCAGCCCATTATGCCAAGATCGATTGCTCTACTAGAACCGCTCAACTTCACATTTCCATTCGGCAAAACAAAGGATGTTTTAACCCGAGTGTCTAAGCGCCGCTTTACTCTTTAAATGCCAACCCTTCCGTGATCTCAAGATATTCCTAGTCCGTGATTTCCTGATGTCTTTCCGGAACTCGCCAGTGTTCCACCGATGTGATGTCGAAGTTCGTGATAGATCTTATTCTTAACCGCCCCAATCTCTAGAAGACCTTATAAGATGGCACCCTAGAACTAGCTGAACTTAAGAAACAACTCGATGAGTCCTGCAAAAGGTTTCATCCGCCCTAGTTCATCTCCATGGCTTGCCTCGCCCTCTTCGCCAAGAAGAAGGATGGTACGGATCGGATGGTTGTAGATTACCGAATTGCCAATTTGGTCACTATCAAGAACAAGTATCCGCTTCCTCAGATCAACGACCTGATGATCAGCTCGCCGGATCCTCGCCTTTTCCAAGATGGATTTGAGGTTGGGCTACCATCAAATCAAAATCAAGAACGGGACATCCCCTAAACGGCCTTTGTCACTCGTTATGGCCAATACGAGTACACCGTCATGTCCTTCGGATTAACCAATGCTCCAGCCACTTTCTCTAATAATGAACTCAATCTTCATGGAGTATTTGGATAAATTTGTCGGTATACCGATGATATACTCATCTACTCCAAGAATGAGGAAGAACATGCCCAACACCTAAGGCTAGTATTGATGAAACTTCGAGAGCACCGCCTTTATGCCAAATTCTCTAATGTGAATTCTGGTTACCGTAAGGACCTATCTAGGACATGTAATCTCCGTAAGGGTATTGCTGTCAATCCTAGCGAAGTTCAAGCCGCCCTGATCGACTCCACCGAATCGGTCAAGAAGTTCGAGTTTCTGCTTAGCGAAGCTATTGCCGCCGCTTCGCCGAGAATTTCTCAAGTTGTTAAACCTCTAACCGAACTCCTCAAGAAAGATAAGAAGTTCATGGACGCCACAGTGCAGATCAGCTTTCAGAACTGAAAAGATCGACATCTGCTCCGCATTTGTTCCACCAGATTTCTAAGGACTTTATTATCTATTACGCGCCATGACAAGGACTAGGTTGCATACTCATGCAAGATCGCATGTGATTGCCTACGCTTCTCGAAGCTAAGGCCCACATGAGGATAACTATCCCACACGATCTAGAGCTTGCAGCAAGGTTCATGCACTCAAAACTCCTGGCGACATTTCCGGGTAATCGCTATAAATCTACATCGATCACCAAAGTCTGAAATATATCTTCACCCAACCGGATTTGAATCTCGTGCAAAGACGTTGGTCGAATGATTACAGATTTTCACTTAGGAATATCCTACACCCTGTGCAAAGCTAATGTCATGGCTGACGACTAAGTCGCAAATCTTATTGTAACAATTTGATGTTACAACAAAGTCAACCAATTCTCCACGAGGAATTTCGAAGCTTAATCTTCACATTGTTCCTCGAGGATTCCTTTCCACCCCGTGGCAACCTACCCCTTACGGATCAGATCATCAGTTATCAGAAGGTAGATCCGGAATCTCCGTGATCAAAGAAACATCAAGAAAGGAGTCGCAGATTGTTTCTCCATTGATGAACAAGGTGTCGGTTCTTTGAGACCGCTAGTGGTTCCCAAGGTGCGCAACCCGAGGCGATTGATCCTTAAGGAAGCTCATGACTCTCCTCTCACCATTCATCCCGTAGTACTAAATGTATCAAGATCTACGCCAGAGGTTTTGGTGGACTAGGATGAAGAGAGAAATCGTCAATACATTGCTAATCGCGACGTTCGCTGTCGAAGTTAAAGGAGCATCAACGGCCTGCTGGTACCCTTCAACCTTTGGAAATTCCTGAATGGAAATGGGATAAAATTGGTATGGATTTCATTACCGGGTTTCAGACCAAGAGAGGGAATAACGCTATCTTCGTTGTCGTTGATCGCCTTCCAAAGTAGCCCACTTCCACCTGCTCGTGAGAGTATAACCGCCAGCCGCTAGCTGATTTGTACATCTCCTAATAGTGTCTCTTCATGGTGTTCCATTAGAAATTAACTCCGACTGCGGGAGTCTTCTTCACTCGATTTTGGGAAAGTTTCAAAACGCTATGGGAACTCGCCTCCTTTAGCACCGCTTCCATCCCCAATCAAGTGGTCAAGTAGAACGAGTCAATCAAATCTTAGAGGATATGCTTCGAGCTTCATCATCTCTTTCGCATGAATTGGGAGAAATGCCTTCCATTCGCCGAAGTTCGCTTATAACAATAGCTATCAAGCCAGCTTGGGCAAAGCCCTTTCAAGTTCTTTATGGACTAAAATGTCGAACGCTCTTAATCGGTCGAAACCGGGAGAGACAGCTCTTTGGCCCGGATATGATTCAGAAGCAGAGGAGCAGGTTCGTGGTTCGTGAGAAATTGAAAACAGCCCAATCTCGCCAAAAGAGCCAATATGACCGCAAGCATAAGCCTATGTCTTATGAAATTGGCGAGAAGGCTTACCTTCGGTTACTCCTTTAAAGGGAACCCATCGATTCGTATCAAAGGCAAGTTGGCCTCGTTACATTGGACCCTTTCGCATTCTTGCCAAACGAGGGAAGTTGCCTACCAATTGAACTACCTCCGATCTTCCAAGGTCCATGATGTCTTCCACGCTTCCCAACTCAGCGTGTTTCTGGATCCTATCCGTGGAGTGGACCACTAAACGCTTGATCTCCAAGATAACCTCACCTATCGAGAATATCCCGCTCAGATCTCGATCAAACCGAGCGCACTACTCGACGCCGGAATATCAAGTTTCTAAAGGTTCAATGGTCAAACCATTCCGAGCAAGAAGCAACTTGGGAAAGGGAGGATCGCCTTCACTTGAGTACCCCACCTTTTTCAAGAATAGATCCTAAATCTCGGACGAGATTCTTTTGAGTGGGGGTGAGTTGTCACATCCCGTATAGACCATGCATTAGGGTGTGCATCATGTTTAAATTTCATTTGAATTTGAAATGGGAAGGCAGAAACCCTAACACCCCCTTAAAATAACTAGGGTTTACTAAAATTTATTTCAATGAACTGAAATGCCCTTCAAAATGCTCATCCTCTTTGGTTGGGTTCAGATCCATGTCAAAGAAGGTGGAACATTTTCTAGGTCACCTAAGGGTTCTAGATTTAAATCACAAGTTTTTGAAATGGGCATTTTAAATCATGGAAAATATTTTAAGTGTTCAAAATTGTCAAACTAAATGTTTCATGTTGGGAATATTCCAACAAGTGACCAGGAGCATTTTGTAATTTTGAAATAGTTTTGGTATTTTTAAAAACCCTAAACAGAGTTAAATAGAAAAGACTAAAAAAAGAGAAACCCTGTCACCATTCGCCCACCCGCCCCAAAGAGTCGGGCCAAAGTTTTGCTTTCGGCCAGCAGGTCGGGCCGGGCGAGGGCGCCACGCACCGGCGCCGCCTGACCATCCCTCGCCCCCACCGGAACCCACGGCTGCCCCACCTCCCGGACACCTCACTTCCCTTCTCTCCTTCGCCCTCGACCGCCGACGCCATTGCCGACGCCCACCCCGACGCCGGTTTCCCCGCCCATACCCCCCCATGTCTAGCAGCCCCGACCCCCTCTCTAGCTAGCTAGTTCCTCGCCCAAAACACCCCGGGCCACTACCCGACTCGCCGAGCTCAAGGTTTGAGATCCCCATCGCCGCCGCCCCGATCTCCCCCCGACGAAGTTCCCCACCGTGAGCCTAGCTACCCCATCCCTCCGCTTCTTCTTGCACCACAACAGCGCCGATGATCACCAACTATCGCTGGAGCTGCCGCCGACGAGCTCCGCCACCTAATGGCCACGCCACCACGCCCATCGTGACTCACCACACCCCAACGGGTCTAACTGCACCGGCCCCAAGCCCTCTAGCCCAAACCGCTGGCCGAGCCCCTCCGCCGACTTGCCGGGCGCCCACTCCGCCATCCCACCAAGCCGACTCCACCATCGCTGCTCACCCCGATCACGAGGTGCTCCCGGCCCATTTGGAGCCCAAAGTGAAAGCACTTGTTCCGGCCCGCTCGGGCCAGCGCCGTGAGTTGACCCCGTCCAGGCCCCTGCCTCCGGGTCAATGACAGGGACCTCCGCTAAACTAATTAGGATTAGTTCTAATTAATTAAATTAGTTTAGATTAACCGACATGCGGGTCCCACTGGTCAGTTGACCTGACGACCCTCTGACCCGCATAACTTGCCGAAGAATTCAAATTTGGAATTATTTTTATATAATAAATTCCGAATATAACTCAAATTTCAAATGCTTATAACTTTTATTCTATAACTCCAAATGCAAAGATTTATATATGAAAATTTATCAAAAATACACTCTATCCATTGGTACAGGTTTCATGCATGTTAAAACAAGTTAACTATGCTGAATAACCAGATTAAGATTTTGCACCATTAGGATTAACTCAATCTATCATTTGCCTTTGTTCAAATGAGTTCATCCCCGTCCCTTCAACTTGCATTAGGCCAACACACATCCATATTGCCATGTCATAGCATGCATCATATTGTTGCATATTGCTTGTATGTTTATTTTGGTGTGTTTCCATGATAGGTTCCCTCAAGATAACCTCGAACCCACCAAGGGCGTTTCACCCCGCCCATCGCAAAAGTTCATTGATCATTCCGAAAACCCATGTTCTCGCTTCCCTCGCTTTTGCATTAAGACAACGCGATTCAACTGTTTGGTCGTAGTTGAACCCACTTTTTGCATGACTGTCATTGCCAAAAGAATTAGATGAAACCCACTAGTATGTGTAGGAGTTGATTGAGCCATGTTTGTGATTTACCATGCTATGCTTGCTATGCTTAGAGTTGTGTCAGTCCTGCTCATCGGATGATGAACTGAGGAAAGGTTGTGTTGGTTCGAGAGTGAAAGTGTTGAACACGATTTGGTAAAGGTATCGATGGAGGCCATGGGAGTACATGGTGGGTTGTTTCATTGAAGCCAACTTAAGAACAGATCTGTGTTTGTGATCCATGAACTAGCTACTACCACGATTGGGCCCAAACCAATGGACCCTTCCCTTTTAACCACCCCTGCTCATAGTCCGGAGTTGGTAGTTTCGTGTTTGTAGCATGTCCCGACGAACGCTGACCTTAGGGGTGGGTTGGTTTGGGAGGCAGGGTCTTTGTACCAAAGCCCGCTTGGTATCTCGGAACCCTGCCACATCGCTCGGGCTGTATGGGAAACCTCGCCGATCATGATGGAACCCAATAGGCGATAACCCGGACTAGGGACTTGAGTGTTTAGGTAGGTCGAGGCCGACACCCACCTGGGCTTCCGCTGAAGGTTGCCAGTACATGTCGTAAACCATTTATAAGTGGTGAGAGCGAGGGAAGAAGTATACCCAGGTTAAATATGATCTATTCAATAGCCGTGTCCACGGAGAAGGGCTTCGGTTACCTTATCGTTCATAGACAAGTAAATGGATACTACTAAAAGCCTCAAGATAAGGTGAGTATCGGGATGGCCCTCTGGGATGACGAGAGAGGATCCACTTGGAGGTGATGGTGATTAGTGGACCTGAATACAAAATGCTTTACAAAGTGTGTCACGAGATAGCTTAGCCAAGAGTCAAAGCTGGCTTGCTGCAATTAACTCCACCTCCCTTGAGAATGTGCAATGATAGGATTCTGTGAAGACTTCGAGTACTTTGTACTCATGTTTGCTTAATCAATATTTTCAAGGACTATACTACCCTCCACGGATTCTATGTAGATGTTGACTTATTTAGTAAGCTAGCCACCCTGTATCTAAGACTTGTGAAGGCCCTTAGATAGAAAGGCTCCAAAAGCTTTCTTTTCTTTCTAGAGTCTCAGATGACTACTTTGCTTCCGCATGTGCTTGTATGATTGTATGATTTGAGTGTTGGGTCATGTGACCCTACCTGTATGACTATGTTTGTATGGCTCCTGAGCCTCTTAAATAAAGTACTTGAGTTGTAGAGTTTTGTTGTGATGCCTTGTTGTATTTACTCATATCGGGCATATTTGGTATGATTGAAATGCTTGGTATGAGGGATCCAATCTAGTTGTTTATCCTTGGCAGCCTCTATGGGGAAATTGTCTCGTGCTTCCGATAGTAGTCCGCAACCCGGTTCACCGGAGTCCCCTTAGCCCAGACTACGCTTGGACACTTGACGGCCGGGATGTGATTCATTTGCCTTATGTCCGTTCCTTCGGGAAATGTCACGGTGATACTTGAGTCCGCTTAGCTTTCCCGATACCGGAGTCCTTTAGCCGTACAGCCCAGTTCATACGCTGATGACCGACATGCTCGAGGTGTTTCATGTATGCCGCCCCAGGTTAGGCCGCTTGTTCACGACTAGCCATGTCCCCGGTTCTTTGTCGTGGATGCTAGCGACACTATCATATACGGAGCCAAAAGCCGAAACGGTCCCGCCATGGTAAGGCACACCCGTGGGAATACCGTGGGAGGCCGAAAGTGATATGAGGTGTTACCAGCTAGGTCGATGTGATTTGGAATCGGGTCCCGACATGCCACCACCGATGGTGGCCCCGAGGATGCCACTATCGATGAAGGCGGCGAAGGATGGCAGCCAAAAGAGGCAACGAAGGACGGGCCGACCGGTCGCACCCTCAAGGAGGCAAGATCGTGGACTCGACGGAATCCAACGGGTCCCGAACGAATAGTCAAGGGTACCGCTCAGCTCGGGGCATTCTCCGGAGCACCGCCTCGATCAACACCAGAACCCGAGGCATCCCGACCGAGGAATTTTGAACCTCCTCTTCACGGTTGCACGAACGATACAAGTTCCCCCGCTTTTGAAAACACAAGCCTCAAAGGGAATAAAGTGAACAATGCTGCCTCACAAATGAGCAAGGCCCGTCTACTTGGAAAAGCAATGTGAATAGAATGATCGAGAAAGGTGAGAGTTATGAGAAGATCAAGGAGAAAACCTTCGATCACCAAGATGACTACAACGACTTCAAGATCAATTGCTCGAGCACCGCAAACTCCCAATCAAGTGAGGGGGAAACAAATGCGGAGCTGAACATAGGGAACACACACGTCCCGGCGGTTAAGAGTGGGGAGCCTATATGGGACAAAGGAGGCGGACTGGCCGGCAAGGTCACCGCCTCTTCGAAAATACGGTGACAAGGCATGAACTTTGTCGGCCCGAAAGAAGGACCC
>JAHIAM010021276.1:0-12838 GCA_021605205.1 Aegilops longissima | reverse complement strand
GTTCTCTCATGCATGCCAACATCTCCATGCTTGAACTTGCTCCAAGGTTCATCTTTCTTGTCCATGGTAGGCCCTTCATTTGTAAGCAAACAAATGTATCCAATTTAGGCAGCATCATATTCTCATGAACATTGGAATCATACTAAGAAACGGAAGTACCTGATAATTCAAATTGATGCAGCGAGCTTAGTAATTGGTCCAAGATATAGCAGCAGGGCTGTGGTGTAACAATGGTATTGATGTCCTCATCATCCTCCCCTTCTTGAAATGAAGTCGCCCTCGACGGAAGCTCATCTTCCTCACCCAAATAAGGCTTCAAATCTGCAATGTTAAAAGTGGGACTAACCCCAAAATCTGTGCAGCTCAAGTTTATATGCATTATCATTTATTTTCTAACACCTTAAATGGACCATCAGCACGTGGTATTAGCTTTGATTTAAGTAAATTAGGAAACCTATCTTACGCAAATGTAACCAAACAAGATCTCCAAAAAAGGACAACATGTTTTCTACCCTTATCTCCAAAGAAGTTTATATTTAGCATTCATACGCCTTATGTTTTCCTTAGTTAACTCATGCATTTTTAAAATCAATTCGCACGCTTTTAGCATCAAAATTAACCTTTTCTCCAAGATGGAAGAGGCAACAAATCAATAGGTAACAGGTAGGAAGCCATACACAATTTCAAAAGGGCACATTTAGTAGTAGAATGCAATGAACGATTATAAGCAAATTCAATATGAGGCAAGCATTCTTCCCACATTTTCTTATTATTCTTCAAAACAGCCCTAAGCATAGTAGACAATGTTCTATTGACTACTCAGTTTGTCCATCAGTTTGGGGGTGACAAGTACTAAAAAGGTTTAGTCCCCAACTTAGCCCATAAACATCTCCAAAAGTGGCTAAGAAATTAGTATCACGATCTGAAACAATAGTATTTGGCACACCATGCAAGCTTAATAATTTCACTTAAAGAACAAATCAGCAACACAAAGATCATCGCTTTTATGACATGGTATAAAGTGTGCCATTTTCGAGAATCTATCCACGACAACAAATATGCTATCCTCCCTTCTTTGTTCGGAGGTAAACCCAAAACAAAGTCCATAGATATATCCTCCCAAGGAACACTAGGCACAGGCAAAGGCATATATAAACCATGAGGATTGAGTCGTGACTTAGCTTTTTGACATGTAGTGCAAATAAACAAAACGCCAACATCCGCTCTTCATCTTTGCCAAAAGAAATGTAGCAAGTATATCCTCCGCCTCTTGACGCCAAAGTGTCCCATTAATCCTCCTCCATGCGCCCTGCAACAACAAAAGACTAACAGAGCTAGCAGGAATGCACAGCTTGTTAGCACGGAACACAAACCATCATTAATAACGAACTTGTTCCATGTTCTTCCTTCTTTACAATTCTGCATTACATCTTTAAAATCAGCATCATGCATATTGATCTTTGATGGTCTCCAAACCAAATATTTTGAAATCAAGTTGTGAAAGCATAGTATAGCGTATTTAGACAAAGCATCGATAACATTTTCTTTACCCTTCTTGTGTTTAATGACATAAGGGAAAGTCTCAATGAATTCAACCCATTTAGCATGTCTGATTCAGTTTAGCTTGACTTTTAATATGTTTCAAAGATTCATGATCAGAATGTATAACAAATTCTTTTTGGGCCATAATGTTGCCATGTTCTAAAGTCCTAACAAGAGCATACAATTTTGTCATAAGTAGAATAGTTCAGACTAGGCCCACTCAATTTTTCGTAAAAGTATGCAACAGGTTTGCCATCTTGTAATAACACACCTCCTAATCCAATTCCACTAGCATCACATTCAAGCTCAAAAGTCTTATTAAAGTCGAAGTTGGAGTAAAGGAGCATGTGTCAACTTATCTTTCAATACCTGAAGGCTTTTCCGCGGTACCTCCAAACAAAAGGCACATCCTTCTTTGTAAGCTCATTGAGAGGTAGCAATGGTGCTAAAGTCTCTCACAAAACGCCTATAGAAACCAGCGAGTCCAAGAAAACTCCTCACTTGTGTGACTGCTTGGTCATGCCAACTTCAATAGCTTCAATCTTGGCTTTATCAACTTCAATTTCGTGAGTAAATAACAACATAGCTAAGAAAGATACTCGTCGGTGCAAAAGGTGCACTTCCCAAGGTTACTAAACAAACGGCATCACGAGAGCATTAAAAACAGCACGAATGTTCCAAATGTTCTTCCAAAGATTTGCTATAAATCAAGATATCATCAAAGTAAACTACCACAAATCATTCAATGAAAAGCACGAAACTTCGCTCATTAATCTCATGAAAGTACTAGGGCATTAGTTAACCCAAAAGGCATGACTAACCACTCATAATCCAAACTTAGTTTTAAATGATGTTTTCCATTCATCTCAATTTCATACGAATTTGATGGTATCCACTACGCAAATCAACTTTGAGAATATTGTAGAGCCACTAATTCATCAAGCATATCATCTAGCCTAGGAATAGGATGACTATAATTAATAGTAATATTATTAATGCCTCTACAATCAACACACATACGACGCATCATCCTTTTTAGGCACTAGTATAATAGGAACAGCACAAGGACTAAGAGATTCACAGATAACCTTTGTTTGAGCAGCTCCTCAGATTGACGATAATCTCCTTCTCCTCCTCCGATTGGTACGGTATGGTAAACGGTTGGGTAGCTAAGCGCACGGGAATTAAGTCAATTTGATGCTCAACTCTAATAGGTGGTAATCCTGGCACATCTGTGGGAAGACGCCAATAACTCCCGTAAAATGTTAGTGATAAATAGGGGCAAGAGGAAGGCACGCCCTCGAATGAAAATAATGCCTCTTGCACACAAAAGCATAGCAAACAGATTTTAGAATCTAGCTCATCAATATCAGATTTGGTGGCAAATAAACATGCACTTTTCAGCTTTAATTTCGTATAACATTAGATGGTTTATTATTAGGCTTCATTTGTTGCTCAAATTCTTTGCCACAATCTGATTTTCACTTTATTTTCTCCCTGTTTTGCTTTATTAGCTCTATTAATATCATCTTCAAAATGGAATCAGACTCATAGGAAGCAAAGTAATATTTTATCCTTGTGAACAAGAGTATATCGATTGTTTCTACCATGGTATAGAATTTTTATCAAATTGCCATGGTCTACCAAGTAATAAGGAACATGCTTGCATAGGTACCACATCACAATCAACATAATCAGATATGTAGAGATACTAAATGCACACGAACAGTAGTAAGGATGTGGTAAGGATGTGGATGTGGTCTTGTGGTGAGAGAAAGCTTCTCCACCATATCCATGCTAGCCAAGTTGTTGCAGCTCCTCCATCTATGATGACGCTAATAGAACGCTCCTTCACAACTCCCTTTGTATGGAACAAGTTATGCCTCCGATTTTGCTCACTTGTGTAACCTGCACACTCAAAACACGCTGAGCAACTAAACATTCATATTCACAAAGATCTTCAAGAGCTATGTATTGCGCCTCAAGATCGTAATCATCTCCACCGTGTTCTTCTTGTGTAATAAGAGCCAAAGTCTCTTCATCATAGTCACTAGCGGACTCCATACCCACCATCCTCAGAGCAATCATCACACGCCGAGATTGGCATTCTCTCAAAATGTCCTCTTCCTTACAACGACGACAAATAATATCACTTGTGTGCCCTGCTGACGCCATGGAAGAAGAAGAGCTTGTAGGCCCAGCAGTGTGTGCTCTTGCGATAGTGGTGGTTGTGCCGCTTTCTTGTATCACGTTGAGGTGGCAGCCCACGGAGGTGCCGTGTAGTAGAACGTGGAAGTAGATGACATGGGTGTCCATGATGAAGGTCCACTCCGCAAAAGTTAGTCCGCGCCAAGGCCTCGCCGATCCCGTGACTTCACGCTCAGCTTTACAAGCAAGATGGAATAATCGAGTGATATTATTATAATCCTTGTAGTCTAGAATGGTCTGAATCTCTATTTAATCCACCCAGAAAACGCAAGCATAGCTTCATTCTCTCAACAATACCACATCTAATCAAGCCATTGTAATTCGATAATATTCTTCACCGAATTTTTCCTTGTCTTAAGCGCTGCAATTTTTGAAGTAATTCACGCTGATAATATGGTGGAACCCAACGAGCACGCATAGCAGTTTTCAAAGCAGCCCAAGAAATGAACAGGATATAATCTACAATGTTCGCACCACCAAACACATGCAAAGCTAGTGAAAGCACAAACGCAGCAGGAACACGCTCTCCTCGTGATATTGTAAACATGTAAATCGTTGTTCATTTAACTCCCAAGTAAGATATATATCGTGAACATATCTACCTCAAATGGTGGAATATTCAATTTCAGTTTAGGGAGATGGTCATGATCTCGCACTCCAAGGGGAGCCCGAACATTGCCATTATTTGCATGTGGACAATTCGTTGTGGTCGTGGTTGCACGTAGTTCCGATGTTGATCAACCTCATCCTCGTAATCTCTCACATAATCATCTCCCCACCGCAGCAGCAGGAGCCACAGTATATCAACAAGAGCACCAAAGAGCTTGGCAGCTGAAGAGGGACACGGAAGCTCAAGGAGGGCTGTTTCACATGTGGAGGTAGTCCATGTTGTTGTAGTAGAGGTGCTTAGGTGCAGCCGGTGGTGGTGGTGGTAGACGCATGAGCAATTCATTAAACTTGTTATCGAGCTTTGTTTCAACGCCTTCTCAATGCCATCTATCTTCCATGGCCCTTCAAATCTATTTAGCACATCTTCCACCTGCCCACTCATCATTTGTTGAAACTTATCATGTAGCGCTGTTTGTCATGTTCTCCTGTACTACCACGCTGCTTGTGATCCCGCCATGGTTAGAAAGAATAGAAACACACAAGAATATGATTCGGCTGACTACTAGGAAGTGGTGGTGGTGGTGGTGTCACAAACCACAAGCAAATCTCCAAATTTACCAGTTTTACCCAAAGAAGAAAGCGGTGATCGGCAACCGATGTAGTTAAAACTCAAAGCTTGGATAGAGCGATTACTGTGGAGAGTCAAACGCACGATGTAGATGCGATGAGGAGGAGGCTTATAATATAGCAAAATAAAGAATAATCAATTCGAGATGCAAAGTTGAATAAACGCCAACGACGTATCAGGTTGGTCCTAGGCTAGACCGCAAGTAGAGACGCGAGCCTAGAACACTAACAAAATCACGGCGCTGCACTGAAACAACGGAAAAGCACACTCGAATAATTTTTTTTCGCTTTTTTTATGCTTTTTTATGCCGCTTTATTTTTTTTTTTAAAAATCACTATAATGGCGAGTGTCTCAAAACTCTTCCTGTGTCAAACCGACAGATGTGGGCACGAAATTTTTCGACCAAATTTTTTTTTCACTACCCTGACCCAAAACCGAAACGGGTCAAAAAACTTTCTATAATGGCGATCGTCTCAATACGCTTAGAAACACCTAAAATAGGATAGCCGAAAATTTTCACAAGTGCGCTTAAAATTTTGCCTAAACGAGGTGGTTTCAGACTCTTTTTTTTTCCACAAACCTAAACTAGATGGATCTCCAAAATATGCAAGGAACCTGATTGGTGGTGGATATATGGTGGTGTACACAGCGGGTGGTATATGGTAGCGGTGGTGGTATAGATACGGATTGGTGGTGTATATGGATACGGATTCGTGAGCGGTGGCGATAAGCAATGGTGGTAGATGGCAATATGATGATGAAAGTAAGCAAGCGTGACAACTTATGACCGTAACTCAAACCTAAAAGACTAGACTCTAAGACCAGAACTTGACACGATTTATGCAACCGCAAATTCAACAAAGCAAAAAACCCTAAAAGATTATGCAAAGGCTCAGATTGGTCTGGATATGATGAACTAACCCTAATTTTTTTTTGTGGCTTTTTTCGTGGACTTTAGGTATGAAGAACACCGATCTAATCTATTTAAAACTGTAAAATCTCACCGAGCAACCAAAATCGATACCACTTGATAGAGGCAAAGGTGTCCTTTCGATGAGATGTTGGTTTTCGCTGGAGGAAGTCGATTTGACGATCCGACTCATTTAACGTAAGAGGACGCCGCGCCTTAGCAATCGCTAAACCAACTCCGAGAGGTTATTGACCACGCCGAGCACGATCAACTTGATTCACGAGGGTCTGCTTCCCGCGCAAACGAAGAACAAGCAAGAAACTGAGATTGCAATCGATATCTAATATAAGATGAAAGCTTTATTGATCAAGGTGGGGTTCTGACGCTTTGTCCGGTCGTTGAACACAAACGGCGCACGCAAGTTGCAGCTATGGCTAACTTTAATCTAAACAAAACCTAAGGTCTAAACGGTGCCCTAAGGGCTGTATATGGAGAAAGAGGGGAATTTGTGTCTTTGTGGAGGGGTCCGAAATCAACCCTAACTCTTGTTTCCCCACACATACGGACTCTAAAAACAGCCAATACTAAGTATTTGAAATTACATGCCTGGCTCAATAATAAGGTGACGAGACCTAGAATAGCCTATGGACGAATATTATGAAGTGGCATCTGTATATTTCTGTCCAAGGCCTTATGCACCATTAGGTGGCTTCAAAGTCCCGAATCATCACTTGTAATCTCCTTTTGTTCTCCTTATGCATGCCAACATCTCCATGCTTGAACTTGCTCCAAGGTTCATCTTTCTTGTCCATGGTAGGTCTTCATTTGTAAACAAAACAAATGTATCCAATTTAGGCAGCATTATATTCTCATGAACATTGAATGCTACCAAGAAACGGAAGTACTGATAATTCAATTGGCGTGCGCTTAGCTCTAGTAATTGGTCCAAGATGTATAGCAGCAGGGGTTGTGGTGTAACAATGGTATTGATGTCCTCATCGATCTTCACTTATATCTTGTCATTCAGAGCTACTTATTATCCTTCATTGATGCTAGTTGTGCTACACTGTGACCTCATTAGTGTTCTAGGCTCGTCTCTAGTCCGTCTAGCCTAGACCAAGACAGCATCATGCTGAGCGCTTATTCAACATTGCATCTCTGAATTGATTATTGATAATCTTTTGCTACCATATATAGCCAACCCAGCTCCACATATTTCTACACCGTGTATACGACGCTCCTTCGCAATCGCTTTACACAATTCGTAGTTATTTGACATTGCTCAAGTTGCCCGTCACCACCGGGCTGCATGGTAAGAACTTGTAAGATATTGATATTTGCATATAACGTGAGCGCTTACCACCACATCCTAGTAGTTCATAGGAACATTATTCTCGAATTTGGTTTCTTGTTTCTACTAATCATGACAGTTCCGAGATAGAAGTTCTTGGATGACTCATATCTCCACCATCACGAGAGTTGGGACAAACACACAGCATATGGTCAGGTTATGTTTTACCATCATTTGAGGGTAGATTTAATCTCGCTATTTATCTAGCTTGGGAGCTTGAATTAGAAGAAGTTTTTAGTCACCATGATTTTCCGAACTTGAGAGAGTACGAGCTACCACTAGAGCATTTCATCGTTTTGCTTCGCTTGGTGGAGTGTACATTGTAAGAAAACATTGATAACCAACCCACAACTTGGAAAGTTTTGAAAGCTGTAATGAGACAACAATTTTTTCCTCCTTACTATCGTCGTGAATTGCTCGCAATTGGAACATTAAAACAAGGTAGTAACACTGTTCATGCTTACTACCAAGAGTTCAAATCTATATGCGCCATTGTGACATAGAAGAATCTGAGGATGATACAATGAATAGATTTTTGGTGGTTTGAACCATGATATCCGCAAGATTTCACTATATTCCTCGTTGCATTACTGGGTATGTATGTTCGCTAAATTTTTGAGACAGATACAGAGGATGCATTAGGTGACTACAACAATACTATTCCAGTTCATGCTCACCATCGCCGTTGGTTCTCCACCACAGCACCAACTAGAGCAGGCATCACCCCAGACAGAGCGACATCATCTCAAGTGTATGGTGCATTGTCAATTACTAGATTTACATCACCTAATATGTCTTCATGACAAGGTAACAGAAAGGTATTAATGATATAACTTGACATGAGAATGATGCACCTAGTTAACTTGAATGCATCATGAGTTAACTGTGATTTGAGCACATCACCTATTTTAGAGAATCTTGATAGTATCATGAATGCGCCATGTGATCAAACAACTAAATACCAACAATTTGAGGCACCCATTGAATTAACTATTGATGCAAAAGAATCAATGTTTAATCATTTTGATATGACCTCTAATCTTGGTGATGATTCTGTCGTAATGACTTATTGCATGTTTGCTTATTTAAGCATGTTGTAGCATGTAAACTTGATGCAAGTAAGGTTTATTCACCAATGTTGGGATGGTTTAATGATGAACATTGTCAATCTTTTGAAATGAATAAGAGCTTCACCTATATGTGCAAACTGAGTTGTAATATTTTCATGCCTTCTACTTCTTGTGATAATGTTTTTTTGATTTTATGAATCATGTTACTCATCTATTCATGTGTGTGCAAAAAGCAAGGAAGTAAAATGGATGACATATACATATACAACATGTACACCTTTGTCTTTTGTTAGCCATATTTCAGATTAAGCAACGCCGAGGACGGCTTTGTTTTCAAGAAGGAGGATGATGAGGACATGATTACCTTGGATACGACCAAAATATTGCATACATGTATATTTGTGAGGTGATTTCTAACAAACTATGCAATAATTTATTTATGTCATCCAGACAAAATACTTCACAAACTTTTGTGCCATGTCTAATTGCAGGTGTATGACATTTGTACAATCCACATATGAAGATAAGGGAGAAAGAGATGTTTACCTGCTGTTCAAAAAGTTCTCTCACGTCACTTTTGGCCCAAGAGAAGATAGAGTCCAAGTTCTCACGTTTCGACTCAGATTCGACCGCACAGACATACCTGACTCAAAACGTCTATAACTTTTTCATACGGACTCCAAATTGGTTGATACTTTTTGTTGGAAAATATATTTCGTGCATTTTCCAACCCAATTGAATCACCTAAAATCCGTCCGGAGCGTTGAGTTATAGACGAAACAATCTGATGCTGCAGCAGAATCCGAGTCAAACCACAAGTCCAAAGGTGTTACGCCACCTCCGCTGGGCCCATTGGCCTTGTACGACCTAGGGTTAGTTTTAGGCTGCCTTGGGACGTCCTCCCACCTCCTTGGCCGCCACCCTGTCCTATATAAGTAGATCCATCTAGTAGCTTTTTCCTTGGGATTTGTTTAGTTAAAAGTTAGCCATTGCAACTTCGTACTTTGTTTGTGTCCAACGACTGCATCAAGACCGCTATTGATCTCACCATTATCAATACTTCATATATATTCAATATTCAGATTGCTTTATCATATTCTTGCTTGTTCTTCGATTGCTTGCAGGAATAGACCTCGTGGTCGTTGATCGTGCTCCAGCTCGGGTCAATAACTCTCGGAGTTGGTTTAGCGATTGCTATATGCAACGTCATAATGCTTGTAGTCGGATCAAAGTCGACTCCACCAAATCGATAGTTACATCTCATCGAAAGATCGACACTTTTGCTCTATCGCATAAATGAAATAGCACTCGGTACCGATTCTTGCGGTTCTCACACTACACAAATAAAAGCTTATGGTCGCTCGTTAGATGGTGGTATAAATTTGATGCATTGTAAGTGAGACTCAATAATGTTGAAATGATTCACAATTTGCAAATGCAATAAGTAGACCAATAGCAAGATATGGTACACTAAAACACACGAAATAGATAATATAAAGGTGCAACCAAGGATGGGCCAAAATGTGAATTCACCAAGATGCTCTGTTGCACAACACTAGAGACACGCTTAGCACGATTGCACAATAGGCGGATACAACTTGTGCACAACCTACTAAGCAAAATGCAACGACTTCTATCCCAAGTATGCTATATGTATGTTGTTTCGATATGTTGATCCAAGATGATCAAGTATGACAATCTTAATGTTGTATGATGCTATGGTTCTTGCTCATAAGCTCTTTGCTTATCTTCCTTTTGCTTAAAAGCTTGATTGGCTCTTTTCTTTGAGCTCTTTTCTCATGCAAAACTTCACGAACCAAGATAGCAATTGTGTATGCGATGACAACTTTGTGACACACAAGTTGATGCTAAGATATGCACCACTTTGGTATGGTATGTATGCTATGGAGTATGATCTCTAATGTGCACAAGTCACGCTGTGCAATACTCAATGGCTAGTCTCGATGGGTAAGCAACGCAAAAGATGGGCTATGATGGTTATCAATGCAATTGCAAATAATGACAAAGATGTCGAGATGATTACCTGCCCTGCGTAAGATGAGCAGCAGTGATGTTGATGTTGAACCTGCACATAGATAGCAAACACAAAAGGATACGGAAACCCCAACTCAAATTCTCAAGGCAAAATTTGGCAACATTGTCGGAATTGGTAGTGGAAAGGCTATGGTGGTGTTATGCGAAGTGGTGGAGGTAAGGGAAGTGTATGGGCACGGACAAAATTTGGCTAAAGTTAGGCGTGAACGGGTGGTGGATGGGATTGATGCACGAGGAGCCGATGTGGGCCGAAGTCGGATGTCCGGCTGTTGGCCGGATGTCCGGCTCGATCCGTGGATCTAACTCGACAACACCGTGGAGAGGTCAAACGGGGCAAAATTCAGATTTGTGGATGGAAATTGTGAAATGGAGGGGGAATGTTAGATCTACCTGCAAACACCGAATTCATGGATCAAATCCAACAAAACTTCATCACACTAACAAATCACAAAAAAATTTGGGGCTATTTTATGGGGAATTTTGAATTAGGACAAAAACAACAAAATCAAGCTAGAAAAGAGGGTAGGGCTCCAATAACGGATCAACGTGGCTCACGATACTATAGATGATGTAGGGCGAACCCTCACGTGGATGATCTTTCACGTTGGAGTGATCCACGGGAATCACGGAAGAACACACTTAAGAACAAGAGGGAAACACGGAGGAGACGAGAGGGAATCACTAAACCGACAAGAGATCAATCACACAAGTGCTAGATCACCGATCACATAAGGTGGCACAAGATTCAAGATCAACAAACTAAAGATACAAACGGTAGCCGTTTTTCCATGAGGAGGCCTTTGATGGGGTCCACCTAGAAGGGGTCTTGAACCGCTTGGGGATCTTTCTCCGAGAGGTCCCTGATCTCCGAGGATAAGTAGCCAAGGATGAGCAAAGGCTCTCACACAAGAATATGAGCTAATCCAATGCTACCCTAGAAAGAGGAAGGGATGAAGTATATATAGTCTCAGGGGCGTAAGGCATGGGACTTGTCTTGATACACCGTGACGTAGGCTGGGAGGCTTGGATGTCCGGCTGGCCGATGTCCGGCCATGAGGCGCCGGACAACGCTACCCGCCGGATGTCCGGCCTGTAGGCGACTGCTTATGCCGAATCGGGTGAGAGGTGCCGGATTCGGATTCAGGTCGATATCCGGGTGGGGTATGTCCGGCTTGGACGCCGATGTCCGTGATGAGGACATGATTACCTTGGATACGACCAAAATATTGCATACATGTATATTTGTGAGGTGATTTCTATCGCAAACTATGCAATAATTTATTTATGTCATCCAGACAAAAATACTTCACAAACTTTTGTGCCATGTCTAATTGCAGTGTATGGGACATTTGTACAATCCACATATGAAGATAAGGGAGAAAGAGATGTTTACCGCTGTTCAAAAAGTTCTCTCACGTCACTTTGGCCCAAGAGAAGATAGAGTCCAAGTCTCTCACGTTCTCGACTCAGATTCGACTGCACATACATACCGACTCAAAACGTCAATAACTTTTTCATACGGACTCCAAATTGGTTGATTCTTTTTTGTTGGAAAATAGATTTCGGCATTTTCCAACCCAACTGGAATCACCTTAAAATCCGTCCGAGCGTTGAGTTATGGACGAAACAATCTGATGCTCGCAGCAGAATCCGAAGTCAAACTACAAGTCCAAAGGTGTTACGCCACCTCCGCTTGGGCCCATTGACTTATACGACCTAGGGTTAGTTTTAGGCTGCCTTGGGACGCCCTCCCACCTCCTTGGCCGCCACCCCTTGCTCCTATATAAGTAGATCCATCTGTAGCTTTTTCCTTGGGATTTGTTTAGTTAAAAGTTAGCCATTGCAACTTTGTGTACTTGCTTGTGTCCAACCACTGCACCAAGACCGCTTACGATCCCCACCATTATCAATACTTCATATATATTCGCAATATTCAGATTGCTTTATCATATTCTTGCTCGTTCTTTGATTGCTTGCAGGAATAGACCTTCGTGGTCAGCTGATCGTAAGCTTCCTGATCGCCAAGAACTCTAAGGAGATTGGTTTAGCGATTGCTAAGGCACAACGTGCGCATCGCTTGTAGTCGGATCGCCAAAGTCGACTCCACCAAATCGATAGTTATCATCTCATCGAAAGATCGACCCTCGCCTCTATCAAGTGGTATCGCTCAGGTTGTCGTGAGAATTTCCAATTATCCCTAGATTAGATTTATTTTCTTACCTATTGTCCAAGAAAAGCCACAAAAAGTTAGATCTATTCATCCTTTGTCCAAGCCAGTCCGAGCCTTTGCAGTTTTCTTTTCATTGTTTGCATTATTGAATTATCGGTTGCATCGCGTGTCGAGTTGCTGGTCTTAGTGTCTAGTTCGCTTAGAGTTTCGAAGTTCTGTTACATTAGTCACGCCACCTGCATCGTTATCCTTCCGTTGACCACCATCTATCCATCAATTTCCACCACGTTACCCC
>JAHIAM010021275.1:0-20816 GCA_021605205.1 Aegilops longissima | reverse complement strand
ATGGGCACTGGCCGTGGTATCACCGGCACTTCGTGACGCCAACGACCGAGTGGCGCTACGGATTGGAACGTAAGCCCGCTCTTGTATTAAGGGGCTAGTTCGCTGCCGCGTGACGAACGTGGTGTATGTGGCTATGGGGCCTGCACTTCTGTGTTTAGGTTTAGACCCTGTTGGCTTCCGCTGAGCCTAGGTGGGCTGCGACGTGTTGATCTTCCGCGTCGCATGACCCAAGAAAGTGTGTCCTACCAAATGGGATCGTGTTGGGTTATGTGGTGCACCCTCAGGAAGTTAATCTATTCGAATAGCCGATCTTCGAACAGGACGGCTTGAGTTGTACCTTTACCTTATGACAACTAGAACCGGATACTTAATAAAACACACCCTTCCAAGTGCCAGACACAACCTGGTCGCTCTCTCGTGGATACGAGGAGGATCGCCGTAGGATTATTGCTATGTGATGTTACTTGAGGACTTCAACCTACCCTCTTCACGGTTGCAAGACGAAGGTGACCAAGCATAGTCTTCGGATAAGACTAGCTATCCCCTCTTTATTCCGGCATTCCGCAGCCTACCCACCGATATGGCCCTTTACACATATATCCATGCATATGTAGTGTAGCTCTTTGCTTATGCAGTACTCTTGATGAGTACTCACTACTGCCTTGTTCCCCTTTTCCCCCTATCTCTACTCTCGATTGTCAAGCACTGCATCGATGGAGCCTCTGTGAGCCGGGATCGCCACCGCCGATGACGCACTACTACACTTGAGGCGCCTACTACTACGCAGAGTGCAGCCTTACCGACGATTTACGCATTCAGTAGTAGTTTAGGATGATCCTGTGCAGGAGGCATGCGCCTCTTTCTCGATCTCAACAGATCCCAGCTTTGTGCTAGCCTTCTTAAGGCAAAACTTGTTTAACTTATGTCTGCATCAGCATATTGTTGCTCCCCGACCTTTTGCCCATGATCGATCACTTGTATCTTCGAGCCCCCGAGGCCCCTCGGGTTGTATTGATGATGCTTTGTATGACTTATTTTATTTTTAGAGTTGTGTTGTTGATATCTTCCCGTGAGTCCCTCGATTCATCGTACACGCTTATGCAGGCGATTAGTGTATGATTGAATCTGGGCCATGTTGGTATCGAGCCACCTGCCGTAGGGAATCCCCTTCCACACACACACCTGGTCAAGGTCAGCCCAGACTTTACAAAACTTTACTAATCTTGCTGTGTGGCCCATGGGCCCACATCGCCATTGGGTGGTATTAGGATCTTTACTCCCGATCTTTACTCGACTTTGAGCTCTTCTATTCTAAGTTAAATGATTTTGCTAAAAACAAAACTAACTTTAGGTTCTCGTAAGTACTTTTCCCCCGAGAGCCACTTGTTACCGATAACCTAGCCGCACCGTAAGATTCCAAGATACTCTACGATGTGCTCTCGAGACTATGTGCCATCGCTTTTGCAATTCACTTCCATCGATAAATCCTCCGGATAACTACTTACACCTATCGCTCATATTGTCATCCCCAGCTGTTTTGTTATTACAAGATGTCCCTAAATACTTTTCGATATTCCGAGAATTCTTTTACGCCATCGCCCTGCTAGCCTTGTCAGCATGAATACCCCTACGGATAATTACTCGCTTTGCCGAGTATCCGTCATTCAAAGTTGTTCATGTGTTTCACAAAATACATTCAAATACTACCCGATCTTCCAAAATCCTCGAGCAGCCTATTGCTCTTGAAATTTTGCTTGCTTGCATTATGGTTAATCCCATAAGTCTCGTGAATCTTAATGGCATACCTTGTCACTATCATTTTGAGTCTGTTGATTCAATATGTTGCGTAATCGTCGCAATCCTCAATCAGATCCTAGAATTCATCCTTCCGCTCGACATCATTTCAAACGTGAGCTGGTTCTCAACCAATTAAATTGCCGTCGCTGTACCCCTAAGTCTATTCAACTATTCCATCCTTAACTGAGCATTTGCTTCGATCCCTTGAATTGGAAATCATAAACTTTGGCGATTGAGCTTTCAATTAGTCAATTGTTCAATCATATGATATCCTTGCATTCTTTCTTCTTCTCGTTGAGTACCGATGCTCACATCGATCCCTTATGGACCTCAGATCCTTTGTTGGATTTATCCGACAACGCTCTTCATATTCAATAACCTTGTGAGCCTTCCTCGATACATAATGCCTTTGGTAAATTGTATCCTCCGCTTTCAACCATGCTTTGCCTTCGAGTTTGAGTTAATTACTCCTAAAGATTGTGGTATATGTTTCTAAGATGCCCCATGGGTTGAATATATACCTTCCTTAATTTTTGTGAACCCAAAAGTCTTCATGGGTCATAACCTTCTGTATTCCGCCGCTTAAACTTTCAAACTCTAAACATTCTTAATCGAGAGCAAAAATGAAAAGTTGTGTATACGAGAAGTGGAGTCGACCTTGAGCCTTATGCTCATGCCCATGGACACGATGTCGATCTTATCATGGATGCTTCTTAAACCCTATTCGTATAAGTTCATCTTATATATGGTAATTGGTCTTTGCAACCGTGGTTCCGACCATATTTTCTTCTTGATTCCATTTTCTGACAAGTTAGAGTACTTGTCTTCGCAGTAGCATTACCCTAGTCCAACCTCTACTTTGATCTCGTCAGTCGAGTATTACCCCCGGTATCTCGAGATTATCATGGAACCGCAAAACTTCTTATGAGTTCTTCATCAAGTGCTACCTTCCCACCGATTCCAATTTTTCACGGGCTCTCGAAGTTATAAAACACTCATAGACACCGATAATCGAACCGAGTCCGCATCGCGTTCAATAGCTCTTCAAGAAGCTTCTATAAGTACGAAGTTTGTACCCGATCATGCCATTCCTAGCCTGTTTGGCTATATCGTTGTCGTGATGATTCTAACTCGCTACCTGGTCCTTATTCTCGAGAGCACCAATTTATGGCGATAGCTAAGCTTACGCCGATTTTCCTCGCATACCCTTTCACCTTAAACAACAAGCTTGAGTTCGAAGTTTGTGTCGAATCGTGGTTCCAATAACCTCTTGCTTCATCATTCCCTTGACTTGATGTCATCGCTGATTGATTACATCTTCATGAAATCTCTCGACAAATGTGTCGTGGATCATCATCAACCTTATGAGCTCTTCCGTGATATCAACCGATTCATGATGAGAAATACCATCCTGCCCCCTCGATGATTTGTGTTGTCATCGACCACTTTATTGCTCTTCCGCTCAACACAAACTTGTTCGTGTTTTGTGTTATACCTAAGATGCTTGCTATCCACAGCATTTGTTCGCTCTTTACCTTGGAGTATTACCATCTTTTATGTCAAGAATGTCGTGAGAATTTCACCACCTCTTAAGAATTCTTGGTATGGTGAAACTTCTCACCATCACCATTCTTTCTTGGTCCTCGTGTTGATCCCAACCGGGTACCAACAAGTGAACGGTGTTGTTTGAGTTCGGACTTCTAGCAACCCTATTGCTTTGAAGTTAACGACATCGACAATTTGTTCTTAGACTGTTGGTTATTGAATTGTCACTCTAACATTGATCTTGCTGCCTAAGGTCATATTTCGGGCACACCTTTCAACTAGTGATTGATGGTGTATGTTTTCCTCGAGCATACAACATTATATCATTTGAATTGACAAGTGTCATCTTCTTGTTCACATTATCGTGGAAATCCATCCGTTGGAATTCTCGATGAATTGTCGCCGAGCCCATCATGCCACCTTCTCATCCCTCCTTGGTTTAATGATGAACTATTGCTTCAGAACCCGGCCCCATAGTTCATTTCCGAGAATCTTGCAATGTCATTTCTGCCGATTTGTGTTGCACCTTTTCCTCTCTGGAACCCTAATCTGAGGTATTATGACACCAATTGGATATGAATCTCTACGATATGATGGTTGGGACAACTTTCCAAGAGTTATGATGTTGATCCTTTGATGACCCGTAACATGATGTCATGCCTAGCACTTCCCGGCCGGAGGACCTATCATTATAATTTCTTTTGCAAGATAACCATTCTTCCCGGAGGAAATTGTAAGACTTATCCTACAAGTTGTTCCTAATGGATCCTTCCTATATCCGTAGTCCGCCCTTGATTGAAACACCATATCATTGCTACCAAGCATGTCTGTGGTAATTCGCTCATCACCAAGAACATTTGAAGCACAATGCTAAATTCTCTTTATCAATTATCCAAACACCGCTGTATGGGTAATGTCATGAAATTTTCTCCCTTACCTAAATGGTTTTCTACCTTCTATCCTCGTCATGGATATCATCTCGCTTGTCCTTGGGAAAGATATACCCCGAATATGTTTAAACACATTTTTCTTTCCATTGATCTCGTTAAATCTGATAATCATATCTTCCTTTCCATTGTTTGGTTTAACCTTCCTTGTGATCTATGAGATCTAAGCAGTAATATTCTCCCGCTTTTGTAAACACCTCGGTGTACAATTCTGTCCCAAAGACTCGTTATTTTGGTGGTGACATTCCGTAACCACCGATGGACGGACGAACTTTGCTTATTGGTCCGCCTCGCTCAACGAAAGGTGAAGATGGTCTCTTCGCCCCTCGCTCTTGGTACCGACGTAGTTACCGACATAACCGATAAAGTTATTCTCCTCGCATGCCTTGCTATCATAACCGCAAGATGTCACCGCTTTTTCAACGCTTAACCCACATGGTGGGCCCATAACCCACAGCTTACAGTGATCGAAACCTAACTCTCCTGCATAAACCTAGTGTCAAAGTTATTCCTCACACTTGGCTCCGTATGTAATTCACGGGTCACCTTCCTAATGCTCTATTCGATATCGACGCATACTTACTCTCGCTGTTCAACCCCTTTCACTCCCGTTCTGTACTTCGAGCAACTATCTATCCGCTTGGAACCTCTTATAGAACCTTCGTATCTTTACTTCCTCACATATTTTATTGGTTCAATTCGAGAGGTACTCTTATGCTCATTCATGGGTTAACCCTGCATTGTTTCTCATAAGCATTCTCGTCAGAGTCGAGCTGCCCCTTACCTATTCGTAAGCACGCTGGAGTTCCCCAAGAAAAGGACGACTTACCATGATGACTCAAGCGTAGAAATAAAGACTTCAATGTAACGGATCGACTCTTCGAGAAGAGCAACCAAAGACGAGAAGAACCATTAGAATTTCAGAATCAAAACTTTCCCCCTTACATTCTCTTAAATCTCGGACGAGATTTCTTGTAGTGGAGGAGAATTGTGACGCCTTGATAATTGCCACAAGAACTCTCCGCTCAATGATGCCATGTCACCTCGATTGCCATTGTTAATCTCGCGTTAGTTTGAAACTGATTCAATTCAAATTCAAAATCACAAACAATAAAAGATTTCAAATATTAAAACTAAAATGTTCTGGAGTGAGCCAAATAATTGTAAGTAAGGTTGGTGGATAAACCAAGTCTTTATAAAAAGTTTAAATGCACTTAACTAAATAAAACAAAGAGTAAAGACAATTATTTCAATGCATTTAGATTAATAAACAAATATTAAACTAGTTTATTAGTCACCAAACTTTTTAAGGCAAGCAAGGTTATTCTAGAGACATTAATTTAGGAGCTATCGTCATAATTATAAAACTAAAGAAACTACAAGTAAAATAAAATAGAATAAAATAAAATAGGAAAAGAAAAGAAAACAAAAGGGAGAAAAAGGAACCCCTCCCTCGTTGGCTTCTGCCCAACTGCCACTGTGTCGCCTAGCCGCCCAACTGCCACCCACGCCTTGCCCTACTAGGCCTCCCATTCAAAACCCTAACACGGTTGCCCACTCACCCCCGATTCTCCCCACTCCCTCTCAAGGCCACAAGACACCGAGAACAGAGGCGAGTCGCCTGCACCCGAGCCCAACCATCCCCACGATCTCCCCACCGCCTCCACCACCACCACTCCCACTGCTCGCTCTCCCTCCCGGTCCAGATTTGATCGAGGGAACGAGCCCAGCGCCGCATCCCCGCCGCCTCACGCATTTACTTCACTCCCGCCTCGACGATCGCGCCGCCGCCGATTGACGCCGCCCGAGCTCGCGACTTCGCCCGCCGCCGGAGCCGCCGCCATGGGCCGCTGCCGACGCTACCGCCACTTCCACTCCTCGCCGCTTAGGATTCGGCTGAGGACCGTCACCGACCTCGCTTCTTTACGCCCATTGATCGAGGCCGGGGCTACCACGCCGACGACGATCATCGCTTCGCTCGCTTCCGCCACCGGCCATTCGCCGCTTCGTCTGCCGCCACCGGCTCGTTCTGCCCTTCCTCTCTCAACGGCTGACCGCGAGCTCGCCGCCCGCTTCCTTCAACGCAAGTGAGGCCTCACCGCTTCTCTCTTTCCTCTATCATCGAACCCGACCATCCGGCTCTTCACAGCCCGCGCCGCCACCTCGCCGCTTCGCGCGCTCTCGCAGGCGTGCGCGATGCCACACGCGCCACACGTGACCTCGTCTGTCGGGGCTCGCCACTGATGCTTGAGCTTTCGCTGCCGCTGCGCGCGCTTTTCCTCCGCTGTCGCCTGCTTCAGCACAGGCGTCCCAAGACGACCTCGACAAGGCACCCGCCTTGTCCTGTCGATGCCTGTGGCCACGGCCTCTGCTAGCTGCTACTGGGTCCGACGCCCAAGCGCTTTGCCCCGGTGCTCATGCCCGCACTATTAGCCTGCTAGGCCTCGGGTTTATGATGTATGGGGCCCACGCCCAAAGAGTTAAAAAGAGGAGAAAATGAAATAAAATTAGTTAAAATAATTAATTAATTAATTAACGAGTTGATTAACTTAATTAATCCCTCGACAATTAACTTGCTAATTATCTCTGCTCATTAACTAATTAAACCTAATTAACCTACTAAGATAACCTAACTACTGTTAATTAGTCTTAGTCAATGACTTAACGGGACCCACATTGCCAATACCAGCCAACATCCCTTGATCGCCGACGCTATGCCGACGCTATGATGACGTTAGCGTACAACTCGCTCGATAATGTTGAGTTAAAATATTTAAATTAATCCCTAAAATGATTTAAAAACTTTTAAAATTAATATAAAATAAACCGTAGCTCAGATGGAAAAACTTTCACATGAAAGTTGCTCAGACGACGAGACGAATCCTGATACGCAGCCTGCTCATCCGCCACGCCGCCCCTAGCATAGTGAACCTGCAACATTTCACCTCCGATTCATTTGTCCGAAAATCACTAACACCGGGATACTTCCCGATGTTTCCCTTCACTGCAGATCACCTCGCATCGCTGTAGAACACGCCTAGCTCGCTTGTTGTCCCGATATGCATCTGCTTGCATGGTATTCATTGTTTCTTCCCTCTCTCTCGTAGACTACGAGACCGGCGTCACGCCGCCAAGACGACTACATAGTTTACGACCCATCTCTCATGCTAGAGCAACCAGCAAGCCCCCTTTGAAAACTCAGATATCGCCTACTTTCTCTATACCGCTTGCATTAGAGTAGTGTAGCATGTTATCGCTTTCGCTAATCCTATATCGCCGCATAGCCTGCCCTTGCTACTATCAAGTTGTTACCTTTTACCGCTATCTCATCGCTTAGTATAGGATGCTAGTATTTCCATCTGGACCTACATTCTTGTCCGTCTGCTGAGCTATATTATCGGGCCGTGATCACCGTGAGGTGATCACGGTATATACCATATACTTATACATGATACATGTGGAGACTAAAGTCGGTCGGCCGATGGAGCACCACAGTGGATCTTTTAGGCGGAGCGACAGTGGCAGGTTGAGACCACCTAGGAGAGAGGTGGGCTCCCTTGCTCGGGCGCTCATGGATACTTAACACGCTTAACGAGATCTTGGTATTTGATCTGAGTTGGCTACAGCCTATACGCACTCAACCAACTACGTGGAAAGATATGGGCACTCGCCGCCGTGGTATCAACCGGCACTTCGTGACGCCACGATCGAGTGGCGCTGCTACCGGATTGGAACGTAAGCCTCGCTTGTGTATTAAATAGCTAGTTCGCTTTCACAGACACGCAACGCAGTGTGTGTATGGGCGATGGGGCCTGCACTTCGGCGCTTAGGTTTAGACCCGCCATGCCGCCTCTCTCGCTGAGCCTAGGTGGGGCTCACGACGTGTTGATCTTCCGCCGCGGCATGACCCAAAGAAAGTGTGTCCGCCAAATGGGATCAAGCGTGTTGGGTTATGTGGTGCACCCTCATGGAAGTTAATCTATTCAATAGCCGTGATCTTCGTAACAGGACGGCTTGGAGTTGTACCTTGACCTTATGACAACTAGAACCGGATACTTAATAAAACACACCTTCCAAGTGCTGATACAACCGTGGTCGCTTTCTCTCGTGGATACGAGGAGGGATCGCCGGTAGGATTATTGCTATGTGATGTTACTTGGAGGACTTCCACCTACCCTCTTCTACCGTTGTAAGACGAAGGTGACTGTGGTTTAGTCTTCGGATAAGACTAACTATCCCCTCTTATTCTCGCATTCTCGCAGTTCACCCACCGATATGGCCTTTTACACATATATCCATGCATATGTAGTGTAGTTTTGTTTAAGTAGTACTTTGATGAGTACTCACGGTTGCCTTGTTCCCCTTTTCCCCTTTCTACTCGATTGCTGCACTGCAGACGATGGAGCCAGGAGCGACGCCACCGCCGATGACGACTTCACTACAATCGGAGGCGCTCACTACTACGCAGCCCACCGATTTACTTTACCTATAGTAGTTTAGGAGGATCTCAGCAGGAGGCCCGCGCTCCTTTCTATCTCAGATCCCACTTTGTGCTAGCCTTCTTAAGACAAACTTGTTTAACTTATGTCCGTATCAGATATTGTTGCTTCCGCTGACTCGCCTATGATCGAGCACTTGTATTCGAGCCCTCGAGGCCCCGCTTGTATTATGATGCTTGTATGACTTATTTTATTTTAGAGTTGTGTGTGATATCTTCCCGTGAGTCCCCGATCTTGATCGCACACGCTTATGCAGTATGATTAGTTTACGATTGAATCAGGCGCATACGCTTAACATTTCGCCCTATATTAATTTCAGCCTCGTTAAAAGCCTATTCATATGTTTGGGGCCTAACCACGTCTTGCTTGCCATCCGCCTGCTCGCACGATATCTGATTGGGCCAAATAAGGACCGAGACAATTTTTTGGATGTTAAAAGCCCGATTTGATTCGCACAATCATGGGTAGGGTTCATTTCGGCTGCTGCCGCCCGTGAGCTGATCGGCACGCTTCAGGCCCAACCTACATCGTGGATTGCATGACGGCCCGATTATGTACCGTAATTTTGTTTGGCCGTTTATCATAAGACAGATATATATACAAAAAATAACCGCAGCATCGTGAATAAGAAAAACCTAGACTATACAATAAAGAAATTACGATATTACATCCATCGGGCATCAAAGTTCGCCACTATGATAATAAAGCACAAGCAGACAAGAGATTACATACATCGGCATCAAAGATCGCCACCGTGCAAAATAAACACGACAAAATAATATACAAAATCGACAAAGACTTCAATAGAGTTCAAGAAAGGTTAGTCATTGGGAGCCGCAGGCAAGCAGCTGAGCAAGATGATGAGATTGCGCTTGTTCAAGCAAGATGATGAGACTGTGCTTGTTCAACACTTGTATCTTCCTCACTGAAAGATAAACAAGGCATGATGACAGGTTTTGCACATAAAAGTATCAAGTCGATAATTCATCACATTTTTATCGATTTAATAAAGTGACACATGTTTAAATTTGCATTAACACAATATGGTATTTTTCAAGGTCAAGACATGGCAGGAAATGACATTGTGAAGGAGTTGGCAGCTTCAATGACACCACTAGATTATAGATCAAGAACTCATAAGTATCAATGGTTAGTGTGTCAAATTTATACCATTTCAGATTGGCAAACAAAGAGACGGTTTAAATAATAGTAGAATGATATGACATTGTTCATAGTTAAGACATTGCAGAATATGACATTGTGTCAGAGTGGGTAGGTTCACCACACCACTGGATTACGATGAAGAATGTACATACATGCGTGCAAAAGAAGATCACTTGCTCAGATAGTTTAATTTACATGGTATGAAGAAGGAACTTGGTTGTACAACTGAAAACTTAAATTGAGAAAGGACGAACTTTTGTTTATGAACTACATATAATAAACTTTAAACAAGCAATTTGATGCAAACACCAAAATAAACAGTTGTTGCACCATGCCTAACCAAATATATACAACAAAGTTTGAAGGCTTGAGATGGACAAACTTACATTATTGGTGAAGACAGCTCTATAAAGGCCTTGTCCATGCCGATGGGGGGCAATTCAAGAAGTTTACCATGTAATCTTCTTCAAAAGCATTGCTTTTATTCTACATTTTGTTAAGAGTAAATATAGATGTGATAATATACCTAAAAATGGAGAATATTTAAGATAAGATGAAGAGTGATGCTACATAACCAAGTAGCTATAAATGTAAGTGCAGCGACACAGCAAAAGGTACAGCCAAGAGCAATGCACAGCTAAACTTCTTCAATACCAACCTTATGGTAAGTGTAAATATAGATCTGATTTGTAGAAAATGGAGGGCAAAGGAAAATAAGTCGCAGAGTGATGGTACATGAACAACTACCGTCATTATAAGTACACCGATAAAGGATAGCATGTACTTACAAGAGCAATGCAGAGCTAAAAAACATTGGCATTGGATATATTCTACACTAATGTAACCATTCATACAGATCGATAATTTGAGCTAACAATTGATAAGCAAGCTATGATGCATACTGTTGTCACATAATGAACTGTATGTATGCAAGTACAGTGATACAGACAACATGTACTAACAAGAGCAAAGCAGCAAGTAGCATATTTATGATATCCTCGTCGTTTTGTCAAACCGAGTTCTTCTTCGAGCAGATTTCCGCAAAAAGATCCGTAAGGCACATGCGAAAAGTAGAAGTTCAAATTGTCATGTGATTTCATAGACAGACTCATCCCGAACGGACCAAAGGTATAACAAGGTTTTTCCATTCAATGTCTTCTAAATTTAGCACAGGAGACTTCACCGAAATTCGCTTATAGATTTGCCATCAAAGTGTGATTTCACGTAATAATCCGACATCGCTGCAATGCTTCCTTGAAAAGCACAAGCAAGCTTTGCTCGTCATGACTATCCAGATTGACCTCACCTAGTTACAACAATGTAATGTAAATCATTGATGTGCTCAATCAGCGTAAAACAGGAAAATAATAACCATGAATAATAGTACTTACACGTAAGTTGGACAGAAGATGTGAAATGGTGTTTGTCTTCACAATAATCTTCCCATGATGGGAATATATGCACGTAGTCCCCAACAACATTAAAAGCTTTGTCTTTAAATCTGGAATAAATGGAATGGGGTTCCAATCACAGGAATTGGCTGTCTCGCAGCTTGGGATAGGTCTTCGCCGGTGGACTTGTCAGACTTTTTGCTTGAGGGGATTTTTCTGTGGTACAACCGGTGCTATGGCAAATGAAATCGGTATACCTTTGGTCGGAGTGCAGTGTCCCGTGGTGGGGCTAGTGTGTGGCCAAAGAAGTATGGGTACAATTCACCGGAGTCGGTCCTACGTTTGTGCCATCGGTTGTACAACCAATATAAGTGGGTGTTGTTCGATTTTCCGCACCACCACGCTTTTTCAAGGACTTTGCCGGTGCTCCTTCAGTTCGCAATCACCCTCTTCCTTTTGATGTCCGATGCACCGTAACAGCATTTGAGTGGAAAAACATGGTACGGATGATGATGGAATATGTATTGATAATGGATGGGCATGGCATCTCGACATATATGATGAGTAAACCATAGATGGCGGTGCAACAAAGTAGAAGAAATGCAAGACAACATATGCAATATACGCCAAGAATCAATAAAACCTGCCAAATTAGAACAGCACCTTGATGGGTGAACAGGACAGGCCATCTGCCTTTGACTCCTCGAGGTTAGAATAGTCATTAGGATGATATTCTCAACAAGAATCAACAGTGGGGAGCATACGAAGTTTCATTGCTTCCGAATGGCACTCAATGCCTTGGTGCCAATTTTGTAAGTCATTGCAGGTTCCACAATATTCTTCCCGATGCGCGGATTCCGATATTCACCGAATTGCGTATGATATCTCGAGAACCATGAAACATAAATAGTTGTGAGATTATCTTTGTAATGCAGATGATATTCTAATATAGGGGCACCTCAGAACACTTGTGTGCTATCAATGGATTCTCATGGAGAGAGCTCATGTGTGTTGTAATATGGTGCGTGTATTTATATAATCTCGCACAAGCACAAAAAATAGGCTCAGTATAAGGATAGCTGAGATGATAGGTTCATAATATACCGATAGAGAGTTTATTGCCAAACCATGATAACAAGAGCACACAAGAACTAGGCAGATCATAGTGTACATAATAGGTACACCATAACCAGGATCTATAAATCGGAAAGTGGAACTGCTGGAAATTATGGTGTTGTATTGCCGCTAGTAATTGAAAGCCTATCGATCACGACATGTGCCAGCTCTATCAGTCGTTAGACTCGCAGATGTCCTCGCTCCCTTCCCGACAAGGAACATAATGCATTCCCATACAGAACACCGTGACGGGCCACCGGCCGAACCATCGGCCCCACCGCCCGTGTTCCTCCGCCACCCCCACCCCCGCCCCCACCCAAGGCCAAGTTTTCTTCGTTCGACGAGGCCCCACCACCGCCCCACAACCACCATCCCCACTCGAGCCCTTCGATCGTGACCGCTAACTCCGCGAGCTCAAAATCGACCCACCCAATTTTGAAATTTAGTCTAATGTGATTTAACTAGTGTGGAATATAAAAGGGAAAACCATGAGCATTATGTAGTATGTTGTTGAGCGTACATGGCGGATCCAAGGTGCAAACCGACAAAGGCAACTTCGCAACCAAGACAAGAAATCGGAGTAAAGTAGTGGCGATCTATTTTCTTGCTGCGATAAATAAGTTGAGCAGATACGAAAGATGTTGGAAATATGCCCTAGAGGCAATAATAAAAGCATTATTATTATATTTCCTTGTTCATGATAATTGTCTTTATTCATGCTATAACTGTATTATCCGGAAATCGTAATACACGCAGTGAATACATAGACTACAATACGCCCCTAGTAAGCCTCTAGTAGACTAGCTGCTGGTCAACGATAGTCATGGTTTCTGACTATGGACATCGATGTCATTGATAACGGATCACGCCATTAGGAGAATGACGGATGGACAAGACCCAATCCTAAGCATAGCACAAAGATCGTAGTTCGCTTTGCTAGAGCTTTTCCAATGTCAAGTATCTCTTCCTTAGACCGTGAGATCGTAACTCCCGGATACCGTGAGGAGTGCTTTGGTGTACCAAACGCCACAACGTGAATCGGGTGACTATGAAGGTGCACTATGTATCTCCAAAGTGTCTGCTGGTTGACACGGATCGAGACAGGATTTGTCATCTGCATGACGGAGAGGTATCACCGGGCCCACTCGGTAGTGCATCATCATAATGAGCTCAAAGTGATCAAGTGTCCATCACGGATCATGCATTACGGCACGAGTAAAGTGACTTGCCGGTAATTAGACTGAACGAGGTATTGGGATACCAACGATCGAGTCTCGCAAGTAACATAACCGCCCGACAAAGGGAATAGTATACGGGGTTGCTTGAACCCCTCGACATCGGGTTCATCCGATGACATCATCGAGGAGCGTGGGAGCCAACATGGGTATCCAGGTCCCGCTGTTGGTTATTGACCGAGAGCCGCCTCATTATGTTCAAGGTCTCCTAACCCGTAGGGGTCTATACACTTAAGGTCTCGGTGACGCTTAGGGTTACTAGGAAGACTTGTATGTGATTACCGAATGTTGTTCGAGTCCCTGATGAGATCCCTGACGTCACGAGGAGTTCGGAAGGGTCCGGAGGTAAAGATTTATATATGGAAGTTGTCAAACGGACACCGGAAAGTTTCGGGTCATATCGAATTATGGAGGCCACCGAAAGGTTCCGAGGACCACCGGAGGCCATCTCCCGGGGCCACTTTGGCTGCGTGGATGCAGCCAGCCCCGTGGCTGGGCGACTCTCTCCCTTGGGCCCATGCGCCTAGGGTTGAAGGGGAACCCTAAGGGGGCGCCTTGTTTGGGGGCAAGCCCTCTCCTTGGTTGGGCCGCCTCTAGATGCATCTAGAGGGGCCGCCCCTCCTCCTTCCCTATAAATAGAGGGGTGAGGGAGGGCTGCACACAACTTGAAGGTGCAGCCTCCTCCCCAACACCTCTCCTCCTCAGGCAAGGCGCATGGCCCTCACCGAGAACTGTCACCCTTCATCATCACGCCGCGGTCAGCCGCTGAGCCATCTTCCCTCAACCTCTCCTTCCTCCTTGCTGGATCAAGACGGAGGAGACGCTGTCTGCACTGCACGTGTGTTGAACGCGGAGGTGCTGTCCGCTCAGCACTTTGGTCATCGGTGATCCGAGTACGACTCCATCATCACCATCCCTCAAAGCTTCCGCACGTGATCTACAAGTGGTATGTAGATGCAAACTCACTCCCATGACTCGCTGTTTAGATGAACTCATAGATGGATCTTGGTGAAACCGTGGAAAAATTTTAATTTTCGCAACGCTCCTCAACAAAAGAGTACCGCCTGTGCGGGCGCCGTGTACGATTCATCGAGAATTTGTTTGTGTTGTCAGAAGCGATGGTTGTCGGCGGAGTGGAAGCAGATCTAGGAGGGTAGACGGTGGCGGCGGGGCGCTGTGGACGAGACGGTCAGAGGAGCGGCGCCGGCAAGGTGGACGACGCATGGATGAAGCGAGAGGATCGGGATGCAAGGATCCCGGTCCAAGCCGTGGATGAGAGAGGTCGATCTCTGTAATGGACGGCAGCGTTCGGGTATCAGCCCGCATGGTGGAGGAGGACTGCTGGATGGGTGGCTGACGGCATGCGTGACGGAGGAGGGTGGGGTGGAGAGGTGTTTTGCGCCCAATGAGTACTAATGGGGAAAGGGAGGTAGAGAGGAAGGGGGAACCATGTATTCAGGTATGCCGCTTGTCTCAAATGCGAGGAAATTCTACAAACTTAGCCCCTGCTTTCAAATTTCTACTACATCACAAGAACACTAGTCGGTTGGGGATAGGACGGTAATCTCAATACACAATCAATATTTGCCGATTTAGAGTTTGTTTTTGGCACCCACCGTGGTATGAATATGAATCGGGAGGAGTCGATTCCGCCGAGGACACACTGTGTTTTGGCGCCCACCGTATGAATCCGTGAGAGATTACGCCACGCTTGGGTGAAATTATAAACCTACCCCTATCGAAACCTATAGAAATCCAAGATATAGGCTTTATGTAAGGTGATAGGCAGTGGATTTCCATCTCGCAGATTTTGGTTTCAAGTGTTATCGCGATTTTCCCTCGCTTCGCTCAAATTTTGCGAGTGCACGCCATCGTACAACTCAATTCAATCCCGCTTGTATTCTTTTTTTCAAGCGGATCCATTTTCAATTGGAATTACATTCTATATACATCATTTTTATATATACTTTCAAAAGCACAAGAAATAATTCTGCTCCTTTATATGTATAATATGATTTACAAATACAACAATCTCGAAATCTTAAGGTTGAATTCAAAAAATTAACCTAATTATGTTCTACTAAAATGTATGGATCAAGAATATCTACATATTAAATAACATAGATGTGCGTGAATTCATATGAGTATGCATGTTTGATAGATCAATTTTGGTCTCGAGTATGGATTACATGTATCATCATCTTGAATTCAAATATTTGAATCCCTTTTGTTCACCCTTTCACGCCCATCTCTCTTGCATGCATGCTCCTTCAGTAGCTATCACCTTCTTTCTCCAGCTCACCAAGACGCCACTTCATGTTGCTCCTATCCTCGCAAACATGGTCTCTCGAGGTCTCCCTTGAGAAGTGTCACACTCTCCTATCATTATACATTACATGGTTTTCATTATCTCTCACGCCTCTACTGCTCTCCTGCATCACTCGGTACCTAAGCTTTCTTTTTCACCGCCAAACACACACTCCACTGCCTTTCACTTTGTCTTTCTCTCTATGGGATTCTCTCACACACCCTATATGTCTCTACATATGACTCATACCACTAAAATTACTCTCTATCTCTCCCTCAGACACAACATTTGTTATGGTCTCCTTTTCGCCTCCATCCTGCATCGACATTATTCATTTGTTTACCGATCGCACAACCCCAACCACCGCCTCCTCCCTCTCTCACATGCACACACACACACAACTCCTGCTTCCACTCCCCTTCCCACTCACCGCCTCTCTCTCTCACACAAAACTCTCGCCGCACCTCGACTGAGTATTTCTCTCACAAACATTTATCGACTAGCTAGCCTCTAGATAGGTTTATACACCGCACACCGTGCTTCCACCATCGCATACATGTCTCTCTCTCGCCCCTTGTATCTATGTAGTTTTTCTTCCTTCTTAAGACACGCCTCGATCGTGCACACACACACTATCGCCTCATTTTAAGTCGATACCTATCGCACACACACCTTGTGTATTTGTCACACATGCACTCCATCCTCCTCCACTCGCCTCTCTCTCTCACACAACACATGGGCTTTTTTGCAACAACTAGCAAGATGCCCATGCGCTGTAACTGATCATCAAGATGCATTTGTATGAGTATTTTATCTTTGGGTAAAAGGATGAATGAGGAAGGCCTTATTTGCAAATGTGGAGAGGGTGTGGGTATTTTGCAAAATTGCTATAGTTTCTTCCTATCGGTCAGATATAGATCGGACGGCCTATACAGGATGGCAGGCACACGATCATCACCGACAATGCTTATTATAAGAGTAGGGATAAAAATAGAGTTGGTGATGATGGTGGGCCCGCCATCCTCGCAATGTAGGTCGTCTGATGATATCTCGATCGATAGGAAGGAAAATATGGCAACTTACCCAAGACTCTTCACCACATTTGCGATAAGGCCTTCCCTCGCTCATCCTTTTCTCCCAAAAGATCTCGATGTTCCTGCAAGGCACGGGCATCTTGCTAGTAAGAGTAGAAATTAGACATATGCCACTTCTAATCTTGAAACCAACAACATTCCTCCCTTATCTCATCAAAACCGCCTAAAGGAATATATTTTGAGTGAAACATAACATATTTTAGTGATATACATATTTCAAAGCTAGACTTTTTTTCTATCAAATCGGTGAATATGTATTGATCCAGTTGGAGTGGAGTTCTGGGCAGCTAGGGCTATAGCCCTGTGCCTAGAAACAACTTCCTTTGTAATTTCTTCATGCAAAGCATAGAAAATCATAGAAGTTTATCACCAACATAGCACAGCCCTAGGCATAATCTGCATCTAGCTCCGCCAATGTGATTAATCTACTTTGATCGGTGGCAACGCTGCTAAGCACATTGCTAGTAGTTATTATAATTTTTTGGACACCGCATAAAATGATGGAGTACATATACGAAGAGAAGAGGCGACGCACGCAATGGGCCTCTCGCTGTCTCGCATAATATGAGTGTTACGAAAGGCGATGTTAATAAATAAATTATAAAACCCTAGGGGCATGATTGTTGCATTCATGTAACGGGTACGTGGTGGATCACCTTTGTAGGAATAGTCAGCTCTGTGATAATTTGATCCAGAGGGAATTGATGGTCGGGACCAAAGGTGAACGACTTGAGCGCGGTACTCGCCAAGTTGCCACATGCATCGAGTAGACACGCTTAAAATATCATTTTTTAGCGGGTTAAGAGTTTCGATTTTCAATGGCGCGTTATAAGTAGTAAGTAGTTTTAGAACGATTGGTATGGAGCCTAAAACGAATTCATAGTACTACGCACTTCCTGGCGATGGTTGTATGGTTTTTCGGATGGAGGTTGAGGGAGTCCCCGATTAGGGGTGTCCGGATGGCCGGACTATACCTTCAAATGGGACTCGGACTATGAAGATACAAGATTGAAGACTTGCCCCGTGTCCGGGAGGGACTTTCTCTTGGCGGAAGGCAAGCTTGGCGATACGTGTTGGGTTCTATGGTAGGCTGCGCCGACCGCAAATTAAAAATTCCTACGCCGCAGTAACATCCAGAACATGCTACGGAGATGGATCACATCATTACCACTAGACGCCAGAGTGCCGCAGCGGAAGAAGAGTTGGGGCAGCGCCGTCCTGCGGATCATCTCTCCTCGCTCGATCTCCTCGAGCGCCGGTCGTCCGATCCCACGCACGAAGTTCACGGAGCGGGCGCAAGTGCACCGCCTAACGGTATCCGCTGCTGCGGGAGGAACGCCGTCCGGCGGACTGCTAGGTCCGATCACACGCCGGCAGCGAGTGGAGGTGGCTATTCGCAACACATGCAAACCCCAGCCGCAACACCGGTTTATCAAAACTGGAGTGTGCCGCACTTCCACTTCTATTATAGGCGCCCGTCAATGGCTCAACACTTGTGCCTCGCGACGGACCCTAAAGCTCAAAGTCTATTCGGTCACGCTTCCTAGTCCAGCTGGATCACATCCGACCAAAGGTCCCATTTAACGACCTCTTAGGTTCCTTCCTTAGGCGCCACAATTTCTTAGGTTCAAGTCGGCTTGGTCACAGTTCGATCACCTCCGACATGCACGGTTGGTAGCGGCCTCTAGCAAGGCGTGCCACCACCAAGCAGACTATGAAGCTGGTTAGGGTTAACCCTGCATAACGTGGTCACACTTTTGTTCCCTTTGCAAGCATCGATATATGTTGTCGGTGTTGGGGAACGAGTAATTTCAAAAATTTTCCTACGATCACGCAAGACCATGGTGATGCATAGCAACGAGATGAGAGTGTTGTCTACGCACTCGTGAGACCAGCAACGGAAGCGTTGACGCAACGTAGAGGAAGTAGTCGCATTTCTTCCCGATCCAACCGATCCAAGTACCGAACGGACGGCACCTCCGAGTTCTGCACACGCTCAGCTCGATGACATCCTCGAACTCCGATCCAGCCGAGTGTTGAGGGAGAGTTTCGCAAGCACGACGGCGCAGGACGATGATGATGTTCCATCGGCGCAGGGCTTCGCCTTAAGCTCCGCAACGGTATATTCGAGGTGTAGTTTGGTGGAAGGGGGCACCTGACACCGCTAAGGAACGATCCGTAGATCAACTTGCGTGTTCATGGGGTGCCCCTGCCCCTGAGATATAAAGGAGCAAGGGAGGAGGAGGCCGGCCCTATGTTTGCGCGCCATGGGGAGTCCTACTCCCACCGGGAGTAGGATTCCCCTTTTCCTAGTCCAACTAGGAATCCTTCCATGTAGGGGGAGGAAGGGAGAAGGAAGTGGAGGAGTAGGAAAGGTGGCCGCCCCTTTCCTAGTCCACCCGGACTAGAGGGAGGGGGCAGTCAGCCTTTTACCTCTTCCCACTAAAGCCCATCAAGGCCCATTACTTCTCCCTGTAACTACCTGGTACTTCAAAATACCCAATCACTCGAACCTTCCGAACTCCGAATATAGTCGTTCAATATATCGATCTTTACGCCTCGACCATTTCGAGACTCGCGTCATGTCCCCGATCTCATCCGGGACTCAACTCCTTCGGTACATCAAAATACATAAACTCATAATAACCGCCATTGAAACCTTGTTGCAAGGACTCACGGTTCGAGAACTATGTAGACATGACCTAGAACTATTCTTGGTCAATAACCAATAGCGAACCTGGATGTCCATATTGGCTCCTACATATTCTACGAAGATCTTTTATCGGTCAAACCGCATAACAACATACTTTGTTCCCTTTGTCATCGGTATGTTACTTGCCCGAGATTCGATCGTCGGTATCCAATACCTAGTTCAATCTCGCCACCGCAAGTCTCTTTACTCGCTCCGAATACATCATCTCGCAACTAACTCATTAGTTGCAATGCTTGCAAGGCTTAAGTGATGTGCATTACCGAGAGGGCCCAGAGATACCTCTCCACATTCGGAGTGACAAATCCTAATCTCGAAATACGCCAACCCAACATCTGCCTTTGAGACACCTGTAGTACTCCTTTATAATCACCCAGCTACGCTGTGACGCTTGGTAGTACCCAAAGTGTTCCTTCGTAAACGGAGTTGCATAACTCATAGTCATAGGAACATGTATAAGTCATGAAGAAAAGCACTAGCAACAAACTATAACGATCAAAAGCTATGCTAATGGAATGGGTCATGTCAATCAGATCATTCAACTAATGATGTGATCCCGTTAATCAAATAACAACTCCTTGTTCATGGTTAGGAAACATAACCATCTTTGATTAACGAGCTAGTCAAGTAGAGGCATACTAGTGACACTCTGTAGGTTTATGTATTCACACATGTATTATGTTTCCTGTTAATACAATTCTAGCATGAATAATAAACATTTATCATGATATAAGGAAATAAATAATAACATTATTATTGCCTCTAGGGCATATTTCCTTCAGCCTCCCACTTGCACTAGAGTCAATAATCTAGTTCACATCGCCATGTGATTTAACATCAATAGTTCACATCTATATGTGGTTAACTCCCATAGTTCACATCGACATGTGACCAACACCCAAAGGGTTTACTAGAGTCAAGAATCTAGTTCACATCGCTATGTGATTAACACCCAAAGAGTACTAAGGTGTGATCATGTTTTGCTTGTGAGATAATTTTAGTCAACGGTC